>CAUYQU010079514.1:0-15719 GCA_963574635.1 Cheracebus regulus | reverse complement strand
GTCTCTGGCTTGCTACAATCCTCAGCATCTTTTATTTGCTCAAAATTGCCAGTTTCTCTAGCCCTGCTTTTCTCTATTTGAAGTGGAGAGTAAACAAAGTGATTCTGATGATTCTGCTAGGAAGCTTGGTCTTCTTATTTTCAAATCTGATACAAATAAACATTCATATTAAAGAATGGCTGTATCGACGTGAAAGAAACACATCTTGGAATTTCAGCATGTGTGACTTTGCAACATTTTCAGTGTCTGTCAAATTCACTATGACTATGTTCAGTCTAACACCATTTACTGTGGCCCTCATCTCTTTTCTGCTGTTAATTTTCTCCCTGTGGAAACATCTCCAGAAAATGCAGCTCAATTACAAAGGACAGAGAGACCCCAGGACCAAGGCCCACATAAATGCCTTGAAAATTGTGATTTCATTCCTTTTACTCTATGCCAGTTTCTGTCTATCTATGCTCATATCATGGATTTCTGACCTGTATCAGAACATACTGGTTCAGATGCTTTGTCAGATGATTGGAGTTTTCTATCCTTCATGCCACTCCCTTCTTCTGATTCTAGGAAACCCTAAGTTAAGACAGGCTTCTCTTTCGGTGGCAGCTAAGGTATGGGCTAAACGATGAGAAACCCACAATTCCATAGGTAATTCAGATCATAGATTACTGTATGTTGTATAAAGAAACAGGAGTCTATGAGGAGTTTAAAAGATATTTTATACTTCCCTGGTTTCTTCTATTGTGAAGGTCATTGTAAATTTTTAAAATTCTTCTCTAGAACAGCATATTACCTAAGAATAGTAAGTATTTGTGATGTATATGTTCATGTTATCAGGAATTTGAGATTTATTTGAGGAAATCATTGGTAGATTCTATTATAATTTTAAAACATACACTACATCATAATTATATGTTAATTGTAAATCTACAACCTTTTCTCTGGCAGTAGCTCTTCAATTCTAAATCACTCATTGGGATGAGTAATTGAGGTTATTATTTTCTTATAGCATGTACTCCTATTGAAATGGTGAATTATGGCTAACTAGAACAGTTATTTGGAACAGAAACAAGGGACATGTGGACTTGCAACTATTTCTATACTGATGGGTTGAGAAAATTGAGAAGGTTAAAAAGTTTAATATGAATAACTGCCACACAAAAAGATAACTTTGTTTTTTAGTAATTATATTGTGTATATGTGTACATGCATATTTTACATTATGTTTTTTAAAATAAATATTATTGAGGTAGAATTTACATATAATAAAATGCAATGTTAGTGCACATTTTAGTTAGAGTTTTGACAATGTATACACCTCTGTGACCACAATGCCAATATCCTTTGCAGTCTATCCTCTCCTCACCAGCCCTTCCTTCCAAGCAACTATTTATCTGCTTTTGGTAACTATAAGAGAGTTCTTTGATTTCTAATGTTTTTGAGGTTCATCTATTTTGTTGTACTGATGAGTAGTTTGTTTCTGAGCAGTATTCCTGAGTAGTATTGTATATACCGCATTAAAACATTTCTCTTTCCTGTTAATGAACATTTGAATGGTTCTCAAGCATTGGCCATTATAAATAAAATTGGTAACAACATTAATGTATGTCTTTTCTTCTGGATATAAGATTTCATCCCTGTTGAGTAAATACCTATGAGCAAAACTGTCAAATCATATGTTAAGTGTATATTTAACTTACAACTGCTGGAGTTCTGTAGAGTGGTTGTACCATTTCACATTATTGCCAGCAATATACGAGAGTTCAGTTATTTCACATTCTGACCAGCAATTGCTAGGCATATCTGTTTTGTTTTGTTTTTCATTTGGCCATTCTAGTCAGAATGTAATGGCATCTCATCATAGTTTTAATTCACATTTTCCTAATGGCTAGTGAGGCTGAACATTGTTTTTCATGTGCTTTGAGTCCTTCATAAAACCTCTTTTTATGAAATGTTTGTTTAAATCTTTTGCCAATTATTTAGCTTGATTTGTTGCTTTCTGATTTTATTACTGATTTATAAAAGTTCTTTATATCATATGTGTATTAGTCCATTTTCATGCTACTGATAAAGAGATATTAAAGACTGGGTAATTCATAAAGAAAAAGAGGTTTAATTGACTCACAGTTCCACGTGGCTGGAGAAGCCTCACAATTATGGGGAGGTGAAAGGCATGTCTTATATGGTGGCAGTCAAGAGAGAATGAGAGCCAAGCAAAAAGGGAAACTCCTTATAAAAACATCAAATCTTATGAGACTTATTCACTACCGTGAGAACAGTATGGGGGAAACTGCCCCATGAGTCAGGTATCTCTCATTGAGTCTCTCCCACAACATGTGGGAATTACGGGAGCTACAATTCAAGGTGAGGTATGGGTGGGGACACAGCCAAACCATATCAGTCCGAATATAAGTTCTTTATCAGACATAAGTTTTATCAATATTTTCTGCCACACAGAGATTTTTTCATTTCATTTTCTTTACAGTGTCTTTCAGAGAAGACATTAAAAACTTTAGTGCAGTTCAGTAATCAATTTATTTCCTACAAGAAAATTATTTTTCACTTTTTTGCTTTCAAATTCAATGATTTTTTAAATAAATCAGTTGCAATGAATATCTGCAATTAGGCACAGTTATCTTTGTCTATAATGACAGAAAGCCTGATTTCATTTGCTGTCAAAACAGGTTCTTTTGTGGTACCACATGCATTTTTAATAACCTGTTTCAATAGTACTATCTACTTGATCATTCTCATTTTCTTTTTTTTTTTTTCTTTTTAGAAAGGACCTCCCTAATGGGTTTACTTAAAAATCAGGTTAAGTGAGAGAAGTAATATTATCATTTTTATCATTAATTTCTCTGAATTCTCTTGTAGTTTGTTTACCGAATAGTGTCTTTCAATATCTGTCAGTATTTTCACCTCTGCACTCATGTGGTCTCCGTAAAAAGCAATATAACAGTTGAAGGCTGAGTATGGAGTCAGAGGTACAATTCACAATTCTATCACTTAGAAGTGTTAGTTAAAATTGTGTAGTTCCCATTTACAAGTGAGAACATGCAGTATTTGGTTTTCTGTTTCTGCATTAATTCACTCAGGACAAAGGCCTCTAGCTGCATCCATGTTGCTGCAAATTACATTCACTTTTATGGCTGCATGGTATTCTATGATGCATATGTACCACACTTTTTTGGTCTAATCTATTTATTTATTTATTTTTTGAGACAGAGTCTCACTCTGTTGCCCAGGCTGGAGTGCAGTGGCATGATTTACGCTCACTGCTGCCTCCACCTTCCAGGTTCAAGCAATTCCTCTGCCTCAGGTTCCCAAGTAGCTGGGACTACAGGTGCATGCCACCATGACTGAGTAATTTTTGTATTTTTAGTAGAGACAAGGTGTTGCCATGTTGGCCAGGCTAGTATTAAACTCTTGACCTCAGGTGATCTTCCTGCCTTGGCCTCCCAAAATGCTGGGATTAGAGGTGTGAGCTAAAACATCCGGCCTCTAATCCACTGTTGATGGGTGTGTAGGTTGATTCCATGCCTTTGCTATTGTGAATAGTGCTGCAGTGAACATGTGAGTACAGGTGTCTTTCTGGTAGAATGATTTATTTTCTTGTGAACATATACCAGTAATGGGATTGGCTAGGTTAAATGATAGTTTAAGTTCTTTGAGAAATTTCCAAACTGCTTTCTACCGTGGCTGAAGTGATTTGCATGCCCACCAACAGGGTATAAGTGTTCCCTTTGCTCCACAGTTTCACTAGCATCTATTTTTTTTTTTTTTTAACTGTTTGATAGTAGCCATTCTGACTGGTGTGAGATGGTACCTTTTTGTGATTTTCTTTTTCATGTCTCTAATGATTAGCAATATTGAGCATTTTTAAATGTTTGTTGGCTGCTTGTATGTCTTCTTTTGAGAAGAGCTTGTTCATGTCTTTTGCTCATTTATAAAGGTTTCATTTGTTTTCTGCTTGTTCAGTTGTTTCAGTTCTTTATAGATTTGGGATATTAGACTTTTGTTGCATGCATAGTTCACAAGTCTTAAATTCTGCAGGTTGTCTGTTTACTCTGTTGATAGTTTCTTTTGATGTATGCAGAAGCTCTTTATTTAGTTATGTCCCACTTGTCAATTATTGTTTTTTGGTACAATTGCTTTTGAGGACTTAGGCATAAATTATTTCCAAAAGCCAATGTTTAGAATGGTGTTTCTTAAGTTTTCTTTCAGGGTTATTGTAGTTGTGTAGTCTTATACTTAAATTTTTGATCCATCCTGAGTTAATTTTTGTACATGGTGAAAGGTAAGGGTTCAGTTTTATTCTTTTGTATATGGCTAGTCAGTTATCCTAGCACCATTTATTGAATAGGGAGTCCTTTCCCCATTGTTTGTTTTTGTCAACTTTGTCAAACATCAGATGGCTTTAGTTTTTATGTCTTTATTTTTGGATTCTCTATTCTAGCCAGAATAATCATATTCCATTGGTCTATGTCTGTTTTTATACCATTGCCATGCTGTTTTGATTACTTTAGCTTTATAGTATAGTTTGAAGTCAGGTAGTGTGATTTCTCTGGCTTTACTCTTTCTGTTTAACATTGCTTTTGCTACTTGGGTTTTTTTTTTGATTATATATGAATTTTAAAATAGTTTTTGTCTAGTTCTGTGCAAAATGACATTGGTAGCTTGATAGGAATAGAGTTGAATCTGTAAATTGCTTTGGGCAGTATGACCATTTTAACAATATTGATTCTTCTTGTCCATGAGCATGGAATATTTTTCCATTTATTTGTGTCATCTATGATTCCTTCCAGCAGTGTTTTGCAGTTCTCTTTCACCTCCTTTGTTAGCTGGTTAGCTGTATTTCTATTTTTCCTTTTTTTTTTTTTTTAGGCTATTGTAAATGGGATTGTATTCTTGATTTGAATCTCAGCTTGAAGATTTTTAGTGTAGAGAAATGCTACTGATTTTTGTGCATTGATTTGTATCCTGAAACTTTACAGAAGTACTTTATCTGTGCCAGGAGCATTTTGGCAGTTTTTAGAGTTCTCTACATCTGGAATCATATCATCAGCAAAGACATACAGTTTGGCTACTTTTTTTTCTATTTGAATGCCAAATAAAATAAAATTTATTTTTTCTTGTGTGATTATTTTGGCTAGGACTTCCAGTATTATGTTGAATGGGAGTGGTAGGAGGAGGGACCATTCTCATGTTCCAGTTCTCAAGGGTAATGCTTTCAGTTTTTGCATGTTCAACATAATGTTGGCTGTAGTTTTGTCATAGTTAGCCTTATTATTTTGAGGTATGTTCCTTCAATGCCTATTTATTTGAGAGTTTGTTGTTGCAATTGCTTTTGAGGACTTTTTATCAAGTATCCAGAATTTTCTTGTTAGTTTTCTGCCTCAGTAATCTGCCTAATGTTCTCAGTGGGGTGTTGAAGTCACCCAATATTATTGAGTGTGTGTCTACATCTTTTTATAGGTCTGGAAGTACTTGTTTTATGAATATGGGTGCTCCAATGCTGAGTGCATATATTTTTGGGATAGTTAAGTCTTCTTGTTGAATAGAACCCTTTATTTTTATGTAGTCCCTTTCTTTGTCATTTATTTACCATTGTTGGTTTAAAGTTTGTTTTATCTTATATAGGAATAGTGATTCCTTCTTTCAAACATCAAATGGCTGTAGTTGTGTGCCTTTATTTCTGGGTTCTCTATTCTGTATTTTTTTTTTCTGTTTATGTGACCGATCCTTCTACAACCCTTTATATTGAGCCTAACAGTGACATTACATGTGAGATGGGTCCCTTGAAAACAGCAGCAGATGGGTTTTTTATTCAATTTGCCACTCTGTGACTTTTAAGTGAGTGTGTAGCCCATTTACATTAAAGGCTAATATTGCTATGTGAAGTTTTGATTCCATTGTGAAGTTGTTAGCTGGGTGCTTTGTAGTTTCTATTGTGTTATTTATTTATAGGGTCTGTGGGCTGTGTGCTTAGATGTGCTATTTTGGTAGTAGATTTTCATGTTTAGAACTCCCCTGAGGATCTAAGACTGGTCCAGTGGTAGTTAATTCCTTTAGCCCTTGCTTGTCTACAAAAAAAGATTTTATCTCTCCTTCAGTTATAAAGGTTAATTTGATGGTTTATAAAATTCTTGGTTGGAAAATTTTATTTCCTTTAAGAATGCTGAAAGTCGGCCTCCAATCTCTTCTGGCCTGTAAGGTTTCTGCTGTAAGGCACACTATTGGTCTTATGGGGTTCCCTTTATATGTGATCTGATCTTTTTCTCTAGCTGCCTTTAAGATTCTTTTTCTTTAGTGTAGACCTTGGAAAGTCTGATGGCTATGTGATTTGGTGATGTTCATTTTGTGTAGTATCTGTCAGGTTTCCTCTGGATTTCTTGTATCTCTATGTCTACCTCTCTAACAAGGTTAGGAAAATGTTCTTAAATTATTCCCTCAAATATGTTTTCCCAGTTATTAAGTTTGTCACCTTTCTTAGGAATGCCAACAGTTTACAAGTTTGGTTGCTTTACATAATCTCATATTGCTCTATGACTGTATTTATATTTTAAAATTCTTTAAACATTTTTTTCTTAGTTTGTTCAAAAGAATAGTCTTCAAGTTCTGAAACTCTTTCTTTTGCTTGGTCCAGTCTATGAGATAAAGCTTTCAATTGTACTTTGCAATTCCTTAAGTAAGTTCCTCAATTCCAGAAGCTCTGATAGATTTCTTTTTAAGATGTATATTTCTTCCCTCTTTTCCTGGATTGCTTTAGAAGTTTCTCTGTGCTGATTTTCAATCTTGTCTTGCATCTTATTGAGCTTCTTTGGAATATATATTTTTAGCTTTTTATCTGTCATTTCTGAGTTTTTGTTTTGGTTAGAAACCATTGCTGGAGAGGTAGTGTGATCCTTCAATGGTGTTGGTTTCATTACATTCACATTTTATTGTTTTGCATATGGCTAGCCAGTTATCCTAGCACCATTTATTGAATAGGGAGTCCTTTCCCCATTGTTTGTTTTTGTCAACTTTGTCAAACATCAGATGGATTTAGTTTTCATGTCTTTATTTTTGGATTCTCTATTCTAGCCAGAATAATCATATTCCATTGGTCTATGTGTCTGTTTTTATACCATTGCCATGCTGTTTTGATTACTTTAGCTTTATAGTATAGTTTGAAGTCAGGTAGTGTGATTTCTCTGGCTTTATTCTTTCTGTTTAACATTGCTTTTGCTACTTGGGTTTTTTTAATTATTATTATAGTGGTAGAATTCTTGTTCTGTTTCCTTCTCCTCTGGCAATACTGGCACTTTTAATTTTTGTAATTATTTTTATGAGAGTAGGATTTTTTCTTTTTCTGTAATCTTATTGTCTTTCTTTCTTTCCCTTTTCATTCCCTTTCTCTCCTTAGGAAGTGTGACTTTAGAGAATTCTGGGTAGGGTCTTTTGGCCAGCTTCTATAACCCTATGCACTTATCAGTTGCAGGTTTTATATTTGACTGTGCATTTCAACCTTCAAGCCAGCAGATGCCACTTATAGGTAAAAGCCAGTTGTGAAAAATGTTATGGGCATATACTTGATCCTTGTTTACTGGAAGAAGCTCTGTTGCTGCACAGAATGTGCTGATTCATGGAGTACACAGTGGTCTGAATTCCCTGCTGAGCCCTGGGTATTGTGGTTAGGGCTAGACTAGGCAGGTTCGCCTATAGGTCTCCCAGTGGCAGACACAAGCACCAACACTGAGGGAGAATCAATCTAGTGGGTGGCTACCAAGTGACCAGAGTTGTGTCTAGATGTGGAGCTGGGTAACCTCCTTGGCCCCAAGTTCTCTGCACAGAGATGTGGGAGAGGGCAGTCCAAATTCCTGATCTAGGAGAGGGGGGGTTATGAATGCCTGGAAATCTGCCTGTGTGTGGAGTAGACCCCCACACCCACCAACAAAGATTTCTGCACAGAGTGGATGGGGTGACTCATGCTGCTTAACCAGGCATGGAGGCACTCAGAAGGCCTGTATATTTGCCTGGGCATAAAACAGAGAGGATGGATCCCCACCTCCATCTGCACAGGAAGGGTGAGGAAGCACAGGTTTCCAGTCTGTGAGAGAAGGTGTTTTGAATGCTTGGGTATGCAGCAGAGAGGGCCTCTCTGCATCAAAATCTCTACACAGGAAGGGTGGGGAAGGTCGGGCTGCTGAACCAGGTGACTTGGTCCTCCAACTGTCTAGAATTCTGCCTGGATGTGGAGCAGAGATGTACCTGTGACAGGACCTCTGCACTGGACAGGTAGGGCAGATTGTGTGCTACTGGACCATGTGAACAGGTGATCCAGATGCTTGGATTTCTGTCTCCAGGTGGAGTGGCGGTAACTCTGCTGCACCACAATCTCAGGGGAGTAGGGTGGGGCACCTGGCGGTGGCACACACAGACTAGTTCCAGGTAGCTAAGCTGTCTGGTCGCAAGTCTCATTACTCAGGAGAAGCTGGCTGTAGCAGCTCCCCTCCTGCCCCAGGCCTGTGATGGGGGAGAGCACAATTTCAGTGTTTACTGATAAGGTTTTTTCCCACAATTCTGGCTATGGAGGTCCCCAACCTGCTCTAGAGCAGGTGTTCCAATGTCTGACCCAAGACTAAAATGCCTGCACAGCCACACTGCTGAGTCACCAATGATTGATTTTGTATGCACCTGAATTAAAAATGGTATCCTGCTCTCAGTCCTGGGTCTCAGAAAAGGCCTGCACCTTTTCCCAGTGTCTTTCCCTTACAGTGTCTCTAAACCTCTCTCCAAGTTAGTTCCAGGGCTTGGAGAAACAAGTACTCTTCCTCAGCTCGAGTTGCTCAGAACCCCAGTGGAAAGGTGAGTCACAGAGGGAAGCTCTCTGCCTCTTTCACCTACGAAGCTTCACTTGGTTTTATAACTGGGTGCCATCATGGGGCTGTCTGCCCAGGTTTTCTCCCTGGGATCTGTGTGTCCTGTTGATTCTGGTGGATTCCCATTCTCCTTCTTGAAGTAAAGCTCACAGAGTTAACCTTTATGAAACTTTGTTTGAAAGGAATCTTCCCTCTCTATTTTTTGAAATATTCATGTAGATTAGTATTTTTTTTCTTCTTAAATATGTGATAAAAATAAACATTCAGGTCATTCCTTGCTTTGTGTGAAAGTTTTAATCTAAAAAATTCAATTTTTAAAAAACAGATATTAAGATTTTCTATTGCTTCATGTGCCTGATTTAGTAATTTCTTTTAAGGAATGTGTCCATTTTATCTAATTTGTCTAATTCATTGAAATAATTTTATAAATATTATCCCTCAATTTCTTAATCTGATTTTGTGTTGCTATAAGGAATACCTGAAGCTGAATAATTTATAAATGGAAGAGGTTTATTTAGCTCATGGTTCTGCAGGCTGTACAAGAAGCATGGCATCAGCATCTGCTTGGTTTCTGCTGAGAGCTTTTGTGCTGGGTCAAACCATGGTGGAGAAGGTCAAACCAGAAGCAGACACATGTGAAGAGAGAACAAACCAAAGGAGTAGCCTGACTTTATAACAATTCACTCTCATGGAAAACAATTCATTCCCCCAGAACAAATTCAGCCTCATGCAAGTGAGAACCCACCCACTACAATGAAAATGGTATCAAGTCATTCATGAGGGATCCAACACTATGATCCAAACACTTCTCACTAATTCAACCTCCCAACACCATTACACTGGGGATCAAATCCCTATCTGAGTTCTGGTGGAGACAAACAAACCATGTACAAACCACAGTATTCTGCCCTTGGTGTCCTGAAAGCTCATGTTCTTTTCACATACAAAATGTAATCATTCCATCCCAGCAATAGTCCCCCAGTTCTTCTCCTTCTTCCTTTCTTCCTTCCTTCCTTCCTTCCTTCCTTCCTTCCTTCCTTCCTTCCTTCCTTCCTTCCTTCCTTCCTCTTCTTTTTTTCTTTCCTTCCTTCCTTTTTTCTTTCTTCTTCTTTCTTTCTCCTTCTTTTTTTTCTTTCTTTCTTTCTTCTTTCTTTCTTTCTTTCTTCTTTCTTCTTTCTCTTTTTTTGTACTTTAAGTTCTGGGGTACATGTGCAGATCATGCAGGGTTGTTGCATAGGTACTTACATGGCAAGATGGTTTGCTGCCTCCATCCCTCCATCACCTATATCTGGCATTTCTCCCCATGCTATCCCTCCCCAGCCTACACCATGGAATACCATGCAGCAATTTTAAAAATGATGAGTTCATGTTCTTTGTAGGGACATGGATGAATCTGGAGACCCCCAGTCCTTAATTGGTGCAGCATCAGCTCAAATGTCCAAAGTCCAGAGTTTCATTTGAGACTCGTCAAGTTCCTTCCAGCTATGAGCCTGTGAAATAAAAAACTATTTATTTCCTTCCAAGATACAACAGGTATCGGGTAAACATTCTCATTCCAAAAAAGAGAAATCAGCCACAAGAGAGAGGCAGTAGGCACCACACAAGTACAAAACACAGCAGGTGTTTAATATTGAACACAATGTATGTGTTCAATATTAAAGATCTAAAATAATCTCTTTTGACGGTGTGTGTTGCCTTCTGGACACAGTGGTATAAAGAGTGGGCTACAGGGCCTTAGGCATCCCCACACCCATGGCTTGGCTGGGCAAAGCCCACATGGCTGGTCTCATGCCTCTTCGTTCCGTGACTTCACTCTTAGTGGTCTATCTCATCTTTACACCAGGTACACTCTTTTCCTTGTTCTTCCCTGGACACATTAGGTCCATCCACTGTTAGCACACTGATAATGTTGTTCCCTGTGTTTGCAATGTACTTTACCCAGACAAAACATGGTTAATTTATTTACCTACTTTAGGTTTTTGTTCAGATATCACTTTCTCAATGAGTCCTTCCCTAATCACTTTATTAAAATTTCAACCTCTCTCCTAATACACTTTCTATTTCCCCTCCCTACTTATATTTGTAACTTCTTATGCACTATATTTTATGGTTTGCTGTCTAATTTTTAATTATCTGTTTGCAGTTCATCTCCTGAGAATGTCAACTTATTAAAATCATTTAAAAATAGTGGTGTTTACTGCTGCATCCCACCCTCTAGAGGGCTGGCACAAAGAAGATATTCCATAAGTATTTGTTGTCTGAGCAAATAAAATATCCCTCTCTCAGTATATAATTTTTTCCTGAATTTTCCTTTGTAAATTTCAGTTTCAGTTTTGCTTGCATTTTATATTTACCTGCTATAATTAGCCTTTCTTTTAGTCGTGGAGTTTTCTTTGTGAATTTACCTAGGGTGTGTCTTTTGGTAGGCCATCCAACACATTCATTTCTTTGATTCCTCTTAGGCCTATATTATATCTCCACTGTTTTTGAATGTCACTATATTTTGGACTAGCTATTGTGAGAGGGAAATGCAGCAGTTGCTTTACACAAAGAATGTGGATAATTGACCTTTCCTGGTTCAACCTCATCATAATTAAATTTAGTTCAACATTTGAAAAAAATGTAAAAAATTTATATCATTTCCACTTACACTGAGGAAAATAAAGATGCTATGCGTACCTTTATTTGGGATAAAAGAGAAAAAGAGACATGGAAATTTGAAATAACAAAATACTAATACCATTCATGTGCTAAATAATTCAATTCTGATGCTCTGTTGCTGCATAATAAAGTCACCCCAAAACTTCATGGTGTCAAATAACTACCATTATTGTGCTTTTGATATAGTTTGGATCTCTGTCCCTGCCCAAGTCTTATATTGAATTGTCATCCCTAAAGTTGGAGGTGGGGCTTGGTGGGAAGTGATTGGATTATGGGGGGAGTTTCTAATGGTTTAACACCATCCCTCTTGGTGGTGGTGTGGCAATAGTGAGTGAGTGAGTTATCACAAGATTTGGTTGTTTGAAACTATGTGCACCTCCCCTGCCATTTCCTCCTGTTATGGCCATGTACCTGCTACCCCTTTCCCTTCCTCCATTATTATATATTTCCTGAGGCCTCCCCAAAAGCAGATGGTGACATGCTTCCTATATAGACTGTGAAGCCATGAGTCAATTAAACCTCTTTTCTTTATGACTTACTCAGTCTCAGGTGTTTCTTTATAGCAATGCGAGAATAGACTAATACACTTACAGATTCTATAAGTTAGGGCTTTGTTCAAGGCATAGCAGGGATGGCTTTCTTTTGTTTCAGAATATCTAAGGCTTTAACCAGAAAGTTATGAACAACTGGGGGCAATTCAAGTGACTAGGGGATGAACTTCTCCTAGGTGGAGCTGAGAAACAGACAGAAATGTCAATGATAGGAAATGATAGAAATGTTCCATATGTATGCTGGTTATAAAATGGCCAGTAGTCACATGTGCCTATTGAACATTTGAAATATGGTTAGTAATAGTAGGCTCTGTACTTTTAATCTTATTAAATTTTTATTAATGTGAATTTAAAAAGCCATATGTTACATGTGGCTAGTAACTATCATATTGGACAGTGCAAATATAGTTTTCTTGGCTCGAAGGTTTAGTACCTGGGGTAAAAGGACTTAAAAGCTGGGCTCATGTGGAACTATTAGCCATAGAGTCTGCATGTGGCCTCTGTGTGTGGTTTGGACATTGCAACCTCAGAGTAGTTGAACTACTTACACGTGGCTTAGGACTCCAAGAGTAAATGTTGCAGTGATTAAGAAAAAACTGCATGGCTTTTTATGATTTAGCTTCAGAATTCTTACAGCATTTTTATTAGTTGAATCAGTCAGAAACCATTCTAGACTTAAGGAGAGGGTTACACAGACTTCTAAGCTATTAATAGAAGTGCCAAAGTATGCATCATATGTTTTAAAACTTCCATAGTCTCTAAAAGAGTTTTGTATTACACCAGAGAGCAGTTTTCTCCATTTTCTTAATCTTTGCTTATTTTATTAATAATCTGCATTGGTGATGTTGATAATAAAGAAATATTATGATTATAAACTCTAAATATATACTACATTTTTCTAGATCAGGCTTAGAGTTTCTAGCCCAGGGTGATAAATGAATCAAAGGGATACATCATGCAAATGAATAAATTTTAAGCAAAGGAGGGCATTGTAAAACTATAAAGGAAAATCTATGTCAATTTTGCATATTAACAAATAGGTGTTCAAATGTGAATGCAACACTTACCATGTAAAATATAACCAGAGTCAATAGCAACAGCGAATATAATATTTGCCTTGAAAATCACTAGCTGATACCCTCAAGGGAAAAAACTTGTATATTTTACAATTTAATTGGGGACTAATTTTTGAGCACACCTTGGATCTTTCCAGACTCCATGAATGGCCATCAATAAAACAGAAAGAAATCATTCCTTTGGGTACATAAAGCTATAATAATGCAGCTAGAATCAATCAGTCAATGGTATAATGAAGGCAGAGATTCACTATGCACAGGCATGTCAAGTATTCAGGCAACATTGTTTACAGTAATTCCTGTTGTATAATTCATGTTGGGGACTGTGGGAAATGGATTCATTGTATTGGTAAACATCAAAAGAACAAAAAATAATAATCAAAAGAACAAAAAATAAAACCTAGGAAAATAACCTGGACACTGCAGGCGTAAAATGAAATTTTAAAATGTGTGAGTAAAAATAAAATATCCAGAGAATAGACCATGAGATTTCCATGTCCAAAGGATATAATACCTTTAAGACACTGGCTCTCAACACAGGGCAATTTTGCCCCATAGGGGACATCTAATAATGCCTGGAGACATTTTCAGTTGTCAAAATTGAAAGGTTGTTGCTGGTATCTGGTGTAATGTTAACAGATTTAACAAATAAAAATATAGGAGGCACAGTTAAATTTAAATTTCAGACAAATAAAATCAGAAAGAATAAATTTTTAAATAAGTATTATTCGTGATAAGCAAAATATAAGTTTACATCATAATGTAAGTGTGCTATGGCGGATCCATCACAGACCTGCAGCATTGATAACTGGATACACAGACAATGACAATTGTTTGTTGCTCATTTGAAATTCAAATTGAAATGACACACCCTATATTTTACCTGGTAACTGGACAAGGACAAGGATGCTGCCAAACTTCTCACAATGCACATGACAGCCCCTCACAACAGAGCTGTTATAGCCATCCTTTATGAGGTCAGTGTAGACACTCAAAATAAATGGAAAGAAAGTGCTTGTCAGAAGAAAAATAGATACTATATAAATCAGGGAAATAGAGATTTTAGAAGTGAAAACTATAATGTCTAAAAAAAAAAAACCCTTATTTGGTGTGCTCAATAGCAGAAAGAAAATGATGGAAGAAAGACAGTGTTCTTGAGGTTGGAGCAATAGAAATTATATACTCTGAACAACACAGGGTAAAATAATTGAAAAAATTGTAAATCACATCAAGAATATGAAAGGCTATAACAAATGGTGTAGTATTCATGCATTCTGAGTTGCAGAAAAACAGAATGAAGAGGCTGGTGTTCAAAGAGGACACAGAGAAATAATGGCTGAAAAATTCTCAAACATGGCAAAGGACATAAACCTATAGATTCAAGAAGCTGAGCAAATCCCACCTAGAAAATAACCAATGAAATCCATGCCAGGGAACATCACTGTCCAATCTCTGAAAATTAAAGACAAAATCTTGAAAGCAGGAAGAAGGAAATGACATGCTAGCTACAGGGAAAATACAATGTGAATAACAGTGGTGTTATCACCAGAAACCAGAAATAACAGTGGAAAAGAGCACAAATATTTGAAGTCTTCAAAGGAAGAAATGGTCTACCAGAAGTTTATGTCCAATAAAAATATGTTTCAAAAATAAAAGGGAAATTCAGGCATTCTAAGAAAAAAGAAAAGCTAGAAACATAAGAGATTTATTTCCAACAAACTTATCTTTTAAAAAATGGCAAATGAAGTTCTCTAAATATAAAGGAAAGAAGAGTAATTTTTAGAACATCAAGAATGAAGCAAAAATAACAGAAAGGAGAGAAAATGAGCAAACACAATATATCTTTCTTTTCCACTTGAATTTTCTGCATATGTTTTAACTGGCCATTGCTAGTACTGAAGTTGGAAGAGATAGGAAATGTGGAATGAAAATGAGGTTCTTCTCTAGCGCTTACAGAAAGGAACTCACCTTTGACACTGGGATTCAACCCAGTGAGCACCAGTTTAGATTTTGGAGCTGCAAAACTAAAAAATAGTAAGTTCATGTTGACATAAAAATTATAAAGGGATGTAACATTTCTACACTTCACTAAAAATGGCAAAAAGTGTACACCACTAGACTGTGATAAGCTATGCACCTGTAATGTAATACATAGAGGAATCAATAAAATTGTTGTTCAGAGTGACACATGCAAAAAAACTTTACAGATAGAATTATAGAACTAAATCGCATTATAGAACTAAAATAGAATTATAAACATTTTCAAGGGCTCTGTAGGAGAACAGAAAAAGGAAAACAATCAAAAGTAGTATAAATAAAAAATAAAATAAAATTGCTCTAAAATATCAAAAATTACATTAAATGTCAACGGTTATTGAAAGTAAATTTTTGCCATTTCAGTTTGTGATTCACAGTTTTGCATAGATACATAATTTAAATGACAAATATTTGTATAACATAAACTCATTCATGCCCTCATGCAAATATCTGGAAGAAGCCTGGATAAGTCTCTCCACACTGCACAGAACCAAACCAGATCTACAGGAGAAACATGTTCATCTTGTTTGTGCTGT
>CAUYQU010079513.1:0-28071 GCA_963574635.1 Cheracebus regulus | reverse complement strand
TTCTTTTGCAGTTTCTTTCTTTCTCCTTTTCTCTCTTTTTCTAAAATCTCTTCCTCTTTCTTTCTCTTTCATTTTTTCTTTCTTTTGCTGTTTCTTTCTCCTTTTCTCTCTTTTTCTAAAATCTCTTCCTCTTCCTTTCTCTCTTTAAAAAAAAAAAAAAGAAAGAAAGAAAACAAGCTCCTGGAGGACAGAGACCTTCCTTCTCTCCTGTGTTTCTCTCACAAGCAAAGAGACAAGCAGTTCACAAACAAGGGGCCCAGCCACATTCGTGTGTGGAGGGTCTACTTTGAGGCGAGACACGCAGCCACCTACAGCCACATGGGCTCACACACAGGGCCGCATTCTATCCTTGTGGCCACTGGGGAACGAGCATGGGATCTGAGCACTCCAAAACTGCATCCAGACATGATTTGAGTCAAGGAAGGCTGAAAGCAGGGATGGCCGTGAGGATTGGGCCTGGGGACAGGGTTCCCACCTCCAGTAGGTCCCTGGCTGTGCAGAGGGAGATGAGGACGCTCCTGGCTGGATTTCATGGCCTCACCTTCAGTACTGAAGAAAAGGCTGAGTTCTGGGGTTATGCGTGCATTGCTTAAGCTGGGCATGGTGGCTCATGCCTATAATTCCAGCACTTTGGGAAGCTGAGGTGGGCAGATCACCTTAGGTCAGGAGTTCGAGAACAGCCTGGTCAACATGGTGAAACCCCATATCTACTAAAAATGCAAAAATTAGCCAAGTGTGGTGGCGAGCGCCTGTGATCCCAGCTACTTGGGAGGAAAAAAGACATATAAAACAATAAATGCATTACTTAATTACAGTGTATAAATTCTGCTGTTTACTTGAGAAAGTTATTTTATGTCTCTAAGCTTCTCTGTTCTCATTTTGAAAACAAGACAGTAATACTTGTCTCGTAGAGTTGTTATGAGATTTAAAAGAAACTACATTTGTAAAATAACCTCAGATATGCAAGTCAGACAGACACATAGCAATTGTTCATCAAATGCCAGTCTACCTCCTTCCCCAGTGGGAGGCAAAAGCTTAGCTTTTATCTATGTGCTATTTCTCTCTGTGGAGTGGAACAAGCCCACAGTGAAGGGTCCAAGGAGTGAGCTCTAGCCACGTTGCTGGCCTCAGGAATGTCCCTGCCATCTCCACGCCTGGGATGGTCCTTCCTTTCTCACAGAGGGAGGGAGGAAGGGGACAAAAGGCACGTTGAGCGTGTCTACAGTGTAAGGGTTCAGTACCTGAGTGTTTCCGCCTCTTGAGTAATCTTGAAATGTAGGGCTTAAATCAATTGCGTCTTTCCTCTTTCTTCTGAATCATAATTAAAATGGCCGAGGTAGCCGCCTCCCCCAGGACCTTTGCATGAGCGCAGCGTCTACGTCCAGCGCGGTCCATTCATAAGGCATCACACTGGGGTTCTTTTAAACACAGTTACACTCAGCTTCACGGAAACCCTGAACCATCCTGTAACTGGCCCTTCGTGAGAGTCTGCGTTCATGTGTTGTCATTCCTTTGCTGAATCCTGTTTGGGGGATACTTCACCCACCCAGCCCCAGGCACGGGAAGGTGCTGCACTCAAACCCACATGAATTTTGTGGATAACTACAGCTTATCAATTTGATTGGCAAAACTTAAACACACAAAAATCATTTCGAATGTTGAGTTAAAATATTTCTAAAATGGATAGCACGCTTTCTCACCTACATTATATGAGGAAGGTAATGTGATTGCTATTTGACGATACCATTTATATATAAATTATTCCACCCTATAAAACAGAGTTTCTCTTGATAGCTGTGGAATTGCACTACACTGTCTTTCCCTGCACTAAACATCCTAAACATCTAATGATTTCTGAGTTTCAGTGGAGCTTATTTTCTCCTCTTATGGCAAGCTATTGGCAGTTTTTGCAAGAAAGGTTAATGGGTGGTTTATTTTCTAAGTTTTTTTCTGATTTTTAAATAAAAATATACAGTTAATGCTCATTTATTTAGTGGGACATCTTTATTTTCAGTGAAATGAGGTCTCATAGAGACACAGATGACATACTCCTGGAAATCAGTGAGAGGAATCATCATTCTGGTGTTGGGATGGAGGGCCTCTGGGGAAAGGCGCAGGTCAGGACTCACTTCTTTAGGGAAGTCATCCCTTAAAAAGAGATGAGAAATCTAGGAGTGAATTCCTCTAAGAGGACTAATGTGATTCGAGCTGCAGGGCTGCATCCAGTGTGTCCCAGAAGACAAGTGTCCAAGTCCTGGCTCGGCCCCGCAGCTGCATGCTCCTGGGCAAGACCCACCTGTCGTTTGTAAATTGCAGCCAACACGGACAGGCTCGTCGTGTGGCTGTGAGGCTGCAGCAGGTGGGAGAAAGAGCGGCGACTATTCAGGACTCTTTCATGAGGGACCTGGAGACCTGGCACACTTCCATTACAGTGCGTTTTCTACGAGTTACCCACAAACTCAAATCGTTTTAAGGCTCAGGAACATGACAGGTGCATGTGACGTTGGGGCTGGAGGATCCCTTACTTTGTTTCCTTGGGCCCTTAAGATTTCAAAAGCCTCACTTTTCATATGTTCAGTGATCAGAGGCAGAGGTTCTCCTCACAAAGGCATGTGTGTCTAACCTGCTCATGACATTCCCGCTGTAAACATCGGTCTCGGATGTGACAAGTTTGCAGGTCAGCGCTGGCATTCCAGGCTCAGAGACTACACAGCAGTAGCCCTTCCGTCAGAGGAGGGCATGGTAGGGGCTGGCGGAGGATTGCCTCACCTTTGAAAAAGGGCCACAGTGTCAGGCCTAAAGAGCAGCAAGATACCTGATGCTGCCATGCAGAAGCATGGAAGAAAAAGAACTGGCAGGTTAAGAAACTCCAGGTAAAAAGAGACATCTCTGAGAGAACCCCTCCCAGAGGAGTCCTGCCAGTCCCACGGTTCCAGCACGCACACCTCAGGAGGGCCCTGCTGTTCTCTTGAAATCCCGTGTTCTTTGTCTCCCTTAGCATAGTGGTGACAGGGTGACATTTTAAAAATCCTTGACAAATCCTACGGAGAAACTAGAAGGGAAAGATTATAGGTTAAAAACAGTCAGGTTTCCACAGTGCCGGGCTTTTGCCCTATGCTGACTGCACTTCAAGGGCTGCTGCAGCTCCTGGGCAGGCTGGCCCGGCAGTCCGCGTCCTGTGTGCAAACTGGCCTCCCTGCCTTCCCCTCCCCACCTGCCCAGGCCTTCCTGGCATTGCAGCACTGTGGACTCCCCCTTCCTGGGGATGAATTCCGCAGGCGCCCGGGCTACCCACCTCTGCCTGTCCCCACAGAGGGAGGGACCCCCTGGAGGTGGAGGGGGCAGGGGAGGGAAGCCAGGCTCCTCCTTCCTCTCCTGCCCTGGACGGTGACTGGCAGCCGCTGCTCCTCCCTGTGCCCGCCTGTCACTCAGGTGTCACAGGGTGCTCGTCACTGCCTCTTCTTCCTCCCTCACCTGGACGTGGTCCTTGTCGCTCACACCTCACGGCAGGCTCCTCCCGGCTTTGGCTCTGGCCTCTTGATCTCTCCGTCCCTCCTGGAACCAGCACCTGCATGGAGTCCGCTCTGCCTGCCAAGCTCTCTGTGGCTTCTGCTTCTGACTGGAGCCTCGTACGCTTGCGGCGTCCGCCACGGCCGCCAAATAGTCCTATCGCCCCCAGGCTCCTGGGGTGGCCTCATCGTCAATTGAACCCGATGTTTTCTCTTCCCCTCTCCAGTGAGACCTTCCTGGATTCTTACCTTGCTTCCAGCCTCTGGCCTGAGAGAAGCACCCGGTTCACAAACGATTCCCACAGTGCCAGCATCCTGCACTTCCAGCTTTCTCCATATCAAGTCCCTCACCGCGGCGACGAGGGGGGTTCTTCAGAAGAAAACATCGCACCGTGGGAAAGTGGAATCGTGGTCTTCGCACATGGGTTTCAGGCTCACAGTGCACCTCTCCCATGCTGTGCCCCTCCCACACTACACCCTCCCACACTGTACCCTTCAACGTACACCCTCCCACACTGCACCTTCACACAACATACCCTTCCACACAACACCCTCCCACATGACACCCTCCCACACTACAAACACCCTCCCACACTGATAACTCCCACACAACACCACACCACTACACCACACCACACTACACCCTCCCACATACACTCTCCACACTCATCCACTCTACATCTTCCCACACTACACCCTCCCACAGCACACCCTCCCACAGCACACCCTACCACACTCTACCCTCCCACATGGCACCCCTCCCACACTAACAACTCCCACACTACACGACACCACACTATACCCTCCCACACAACCCCTTCCCACACTACACCCTCCTTTCCACAGATGAGCCTGTGTTGTTGGCTGTGGGGTTCTCTCCATGTAAATGTCAACCATGGAGCCATAAGTTCACTTAACATTCGAAAGAGCGTTTGCTGAGCCCTTTATGCAATGATCTTGGTGATTGGGGTATGAGTTTGGGAAAAGAAAGACAAAGTTACAGTAGTTTACAGTCCAATGAGGAAAGACGGAAAATGACAACACTTAAGCTAGCTAAAAAGCTTTAGAAGTCAAGTTGGTGGCAATCAAAATAGAGGGTGGAACCGGGTGCAGGGCTTGGAAGCGCCGTGGGAAACCCAGGAGTCTCTTGTATTGCACAGGCCAGAAGGAGTAACACCATGGCTAGAGGTCGTTTGAGGAAAGGGGCATTTAGGAATATGGAGACAGCGTCACAGGCAGAAGGTGCAAAAGGAACTCTGCTGTGGCCAGTGTCGGGGAAGGTGGCCTGGGAGGAGATGGGGACGCAGTCAGGGCGGTATCAGGGATGGGTCAAGTAGAACCGTGCAGCGTGTGGTGGACACTCAGCCTTATATCCACGGGGATCTAGGGCTGTTGGGGAATTGAGAGTCATTTGCTGGGATGTGGCTTGCAAAGGCACCACCCTCAGCTCACACGGGGAACTGGCTGCAGGAGAGGATGGCTGATGTCCATGTCCTGCTAGGAGCTCCTGGGTCCTCCATGTGAGGAGGCAGGAAGGGGTGTGATGTGCAGGTAGAAAGAAGGGATCCCACAGTGGCACAGTCAGTGGCTCTTGACCAACCTTCCCCAGGACCCTTCCCCAGCCTCCTTCCCCAGGATCCTTCCCCAGGACCCTTCCCCAGGATCCTTCTCCAGCCTCCTTCCCCATGATCCTTCCCCAGGACCCTTCCCCAGGCTCCTTCCCCAGGACCCTTCCCCAGGACCCTTCCCCAGGCTCCTTCCCCAGGACCCTTCCCCAGGACCCTTCCCCAGGCTCCTTCCCCAGGACACTTCCCCAGGACCCTTACCCCAGACCGTTCCCCAGGACCCTTCCCCAGGACCCTTCCCCAGGACCCTTCTCCAGCCTCCTTCCCCAAGGCCCTTCCACTGGATCCTTCCCCAGGACCCTTCCCCAGCCTCCTTCCCCAGGACCCTTCCCCAGGATCCTTCCCCAGGACCCTTCCCCAGCCTCCTTCCCCAGCCTCCTTCCCCAGGACCCTTCCCCAGGCTCCTTCCCCAGGACCCTTCCCCAGAGTTCCTTCTCCAGGACCCTTCCCCAGGGTTCCTTCCCCAGGACCCTTCCCCAGGAC
The DNA here is from genome assembly GCA_963574635.1 of Cheracebus regulus. Taxonomy (NCBI): domain Eukaryota; kingdom Metazoa; phylum Chordata; class Mammalia; order Primates; family Pitheciidae; genus Cheracebus; species Cheracebus regulus. The sequence continues at coordinate 22,454 of CAUYQU010079513.1, read as the reverse complement.
CCTTCCCCAGGGCTCCTTCCCCAGGACCCTTCCTCAGGACCATTCCCCAGGACGCTTCCCCAGGACCCTTCCCCAGGACCCTTCCCCAGGGTTCCTTCCCCAGGACCTTTCCCCAGGACCATTCCCCAGGACCCTTCCTCAGGACCATTCCCCAGGACCCTTCCTCAGGCTCCTTCCCCAGGACCCTTCCCCCAGGCTCCTTCCCCAGGCTTCTTTGGCCATCCAGTTGGGTTAGGCCAATGTTCAACACCACAGGAGGACTGGGGATGGGAGAAGCAGGCTCTCTCTGTTTCTTCACTGCCTCCTCCTGGTTGAGCAGATGCCCCCATGACCCCAGCTCACACTGACCGGCCTTGCTTTTCCTTCAGATCTGAAGAGTGAAGTTCCAGGGCTGTGAGTCTCCATGCTTCAACACCTCCTGTGTTCTTCTTTGCCTCTGCTGTTCTTCTTTGCCTTCTTTGCTTCTTTGCTCTTTATTAAAGTCTTTGGAGCAGCCTGAGTTTCTTCTGTTAATTTCTGGAAGCTGGATACCATTTACACATTGAGTGTTGGGGATTCCCATACCCTCCACGGACCTGGTGGCCAGTTAACCATGCATCTGCTCACAATGACGCCTCTGCCTCCCTGACTGGCCATAGACCGCATGGATGTGTAGCATGTGTGTGTGCCAAGTGAGTCTTCTAGAAATCCGACCTGAGAACTAGTTTTTGGAGCCGGCTGCCCTGGCACTGGAACCCTGGGGTAAGAGCACCCAGGAGGTCACCCTGCTTTTTGCTTCTGGGTCCTCTCCAGATGCAGCTCTCCTCTGGTCTCTGCCCAGCTGGTGAGTGTCAGAGACACCTCCCTGCAGGGAGGGGCAGGTCCCCCCTTTCTCGTCATTTTCCAAGTCTCTGCTCCACAGCAATCTGTGCTGTGTGTCTTCAAGATTCTCTGGGCAAGGCCCTCCCATTTCCTGCCCCTTGATTCTGGCTCAGTTCTCCAAGTATACACCCCACACAGGGGCAGCGCCGGGCTCTGCCACCCACAGGTGGATTGAGAAATGTTGGTCAGCCATTCATCCATGATCTCATAAATACCAATCATTCCATCCTATGAAGCAACCATACTCTTAATAGCTATGCACCTGCTTTAGGTCATTTTCCCTATGCTAAATGAACTTGAACATCTTATGATTTCTGAGTTTCAGTGGGGTTTATCGCTCTTGTCTCTTGACAAGCTATTTCAAATGAGGTTTCTGGGTGTTTTGTGTTCTTTTTTCTACTTTTCTGTTTCTTAAATGAAAGACACGTAGTTCACACTCATGTTATTACTGGAAAATATTTATTTTAAATGAAGTAAGTACTAACCAAGGTACAGGCTAGCATCCTCCTGGAAGATGGGGAGAGGAAGGGTCTTGGTGGTGGAGTGGAGATCAGAGCACAGGGCACGTGTGAGAGAGGCAAGGTCCCCAGGAGGACACGACTTCCCGCCTGGCTGAAGCAGAAGGTGCAGGCTCCGCGGTGTGAGAGCTGACGGTGTGGAGCCCGGGAGCCTCCAGGGCGGGAGCTCGGAGGCATCGTCCGCCTGAGAGATGGAGACTCAGGAGCAGCCAGCATGGAGGTGGGGCTAAGCCAAGGGCAGGAGATGAGTGAGCACAGGGGGCACATCCGTGGGCAGGAGCCACTCAGAGGCCTCCCAGAGTGTGCACAGAAGAAGAAGGAGCAGACCAGGGGTTCCGGGATTGCGCATTGCCCTGCACAGACCCTGCAGGTCGGGAGACCAGCAAATCCAAGTCTCAAAGTGAGGACATGCTCTAGAGAATTATCGAATATTGTAAAGTCATGTGAAACTGCTCAGCTCCCATCTCTGAGCTTTCCAGAGCAACAGGACATCTTTGTAACCCATCAAACACTCCCTAGGACTTCCGTTCCCACTTTCCGATTCTTTCAGATTCCAGAGCCCGTCTTAGTCATCTCAGTCCTCAACCCCGTAAAATTCCCTTCCTACACCTCCTGGGCCACCCTTCCCATTTCCCTTCCTCAGCTTTCTTCTACGATGAGAGACACCTGCACCAGTACAGAAGTTCCTCTTTATTTAGGAGGAAGAGAAGTGGGTGAAGGACCACAGAATTCTCCTGACAAGGCCAGGGAACAGTATTTGGTTAATCTGGCTTGTTACGTGCAGGAGACAAGGAGACACATACTCTTGAAGATGGAGGAAGAATTCAACCACGTCCAGTGTCAGAAAGTTCCCATGGTCTATTGGGCTTGACATTTGTGGGATCAGAGGTGGCTTTCTCAAGGCATTTGGGTGACATGGTAGGGGTGGACTCAGAGCCCAGCTGAAAACAGAGACAGGAATGGCTGCTGGAAGCGGCAGGATTTTAGCTGCAGGGGGTGTTGGTGGTTTGGTTGTGCAGTGAGAATGACAAATACCGGCTTCTAGGATGGCGGACCAGAGCTCGTAGACAGGGACGGTCTGGAGACAGGGATCTCAATCACATTCAAGGCCGCTTCTTGCTAAAAACATAATCTTCTGTTTTCTGCCTCAAGGGAGATCATGAGACCCGTAGCTGTACAGAACACTCGGTCCAGAGGACAGGGTCTTCCTTGCTGCATTCGAGTGGGACACGGTGGCAGCTGCCCACTCCTCAATGTCTGTGACTTGGCGCCCATCAAAAATTCCAGTAGGCAATGTGAAAGGTCTTTAAAATAATTATTTTATCAGACCTGCCTTCTCTTCCCCTCTCCCAAGGAGGTGGTGGCCACTTGCTGATGGGGAATTTTATTCTGATAGAATTTCCTTATTTGGATAAACTAGTGGGGTTCTTTCAGGAGAGCAGCGTTCACAATAGGGCACAAACCCTCCCCTGATGCCTCTCCTCTTCGGTTCCTGTCGGTGTCGTCTTCACTGGCTAACAAGACAGAATGGATCGTCCTCCAATAGCAGCCTCTGCCTGTTCCCAAATCCTATTGGGAATGACTCTGGGAGACATGCAGGTGCTTCCAGCCAGGAGGGGAAGTCCACAGCAAATCCTGTTCCTCTACACCAGCCTCCTGATTTGAGATGCCTGCGTGTTAAGCAAAGTCCTCCACCATGGCAGAGAACACCCAAGGCCTCCCCCATCCCAACCGACACCCCTCCCTGCTCCCACCAGAGACATGGGAGAGACAGGCAGGAAAGAGAAAGTCTCCGAGCCACCCCTGAGGGCAGAGGAGCAGTCCAGGTCATTGGACAAGCACATGGATGTATAATCGTGCAGGCTGGGTGCATCCACTCAGCAAAAGGGAGGGAGAGGATATGCAGGCTGGGTGCATCCACTCAGCCAAAGGGAGGGAGAGGATGTGCAGGCTGGGTGTATCGGCTCAGGCTCAGGGAGGGAGAGGGTGTGCAGGCTGGGTGCATTAGTTCAGCCTCAGGGAGGGAGAGGGTGTGCAGGCTGGGTGCATTAGTTCAGCCTCAGGGAGGGAGAGGATGTGCAGGCTGGGTGCATTAGTTCAGCCTCAGGGAGGGAGAGGGTGTGCAGGCTGGGTGCATTAGTTCAGCCTCAGAGAGGGAGAGGATGTGCAGGCTGGGTGCATTAGCTCAGCCTCAGGGAGGGAGAGGGTGTGCAGGCTGCATGCATTAGCGCAGCCACAGGGAGGGGAGGGGCTTTTGCCCCCACAGGTGGCAACAGAGTCCCATCCTTCGCTCCACAGGAGGCTCAAGGCTGCTCTGGCCCAACGCTTCAGGCAGCGGACAAAGCAATGGAGCCCAGTGCTGAGGGGTGCCTGTTCCTGACTGAGCACTTCCTGGAGTGGGGGGACCTCGGAAGGCAATGAAGAGACGAAGAAGAGGCTGTTGTGCAGAGTCAGCTTGACTGAGGGACTCGTGGTGTCCTGCCCTGGTGTCTTGACCACCCTCATCACCCTGAGGGTGACACCGAGGCCCTCAGAAGAGAGGGGACCTGCCTGTGAGTCACAGCCCACCTCATGTTTCCCACGTCCAGGTGCCTGCTCTGTGCTAAGCTCCTCCTGGTATACAGCAGAGCCTAAGGGCCAGAGCATGCAGAGGTCATGACGTTTAAGGGATGTCTCATCCAGGGTCTATTTAGAAGGGTGAGGGGGGTGGATGGAGCCTCAGGTGATGGCAATTATGGCTTATCAACCACGGGCCTGGTAAGCAGGCGTTGGCTACCACTGCCTAGCCTGGGGCACAGCCTAAGGGACCAGGTGTCAGGACCGGGGGCTGTGTTGAGCGGAGCTGCGATCTTGACGTGGGAACACAGACCTTGCTGTGATGGACCCGGGGCTGTGACTGCCTCTCCTCGCTCATCTTTCTCTCCACTCTCCTTCCAGGCCTCCCTGTCAGCCAGGGCCAGCCAGAAGGAGAATGGCAAGGTGCCAGGGACACGGTGTGCATCCATGCCACAGCCCCGCGAGCCTGGCCAGGGGCAGCGACAGGCGCCCCGCCTGGGAGAGCAGCAGACCCTGCTCAGCCCACCCCTGAGATCACGCAGCCAGCACCCATGTGTGCTGCACGCTGGGGACTCCGGGCCCTGCTCTCACTGCGTGAGTCTGAATAAGTCGCCTCTTCTCTCTATGCTTTAAACGCTGCACCTGCGAAGCGAGATAAAACTGCAGCCCCTCCACGGGCTTCTGTGAGGGTTAATGAAGTAACACGCACATGGCATCTGACAAGCAGCAAAGGCTCGGCCACCAGGAGCTTCTCAGCCTCCCGCTGGGCTGCAGACCCAGCGCCTGGGGCCTCACCTTCCCAGAGGCTGGCCCAGGCGGTAAAGCAGCAGTGTGAACTTCCTGGGAGCGAGGGACGAGGGGGAACAAAGGGCATGGGAGGGAACGGGGGTGTCTTTCCTACCCCTTACATGCAGACAGCTCTTCAGGGTCCCAAGAGCACTTTCAACTGAAGGGCACGCTAATGCTCCGAGGCCGCTAGAGAAGGTGTGGCATCGGAACGGTGCAGACAGAGCTCCTGAGGCTCACAAAGGCGGGCGCTGTGCCCAAGGCCACATGGCTCATTACCCGTGGCACAGCCATCAGTCAGGGATCTGATTCTGGATTCTGTGTCTATGCCATGCACATGTATGAATGTACACTGCCTTAGGAAGCAGGTACACCCGCCTGTGCTAAGGCATGCACTTTACATACACAGGGCCTGAGGGCGTGTGTCTCTGTGCTCAGTCTCCCCACGGGCATGGCAAGCCCCTGAGGGCAGGTGTCACACCTGAGGCACCTTCTTCTCCAGCCCCACAGTCCGGGCCGAGTCCACGCGTGGCCTGTGCAGCGTCTTCTCTAGAGCGCACTCCAGGAGGACGGACGTCTTCTCTCTGATGTTGAGAACTTACAGGAAGAGGAGGGACAAGTACGCACTCATCTGCACTTTTTCTCCTTCCGGGCTGAGGTTTTTCTACCTCCACAGATTAAAAAATGGCAAATAAATTAGCATATGAAACTATGTAGCAAGGGTGGACACAGCCTTGCAGGAGGTCATGGCCACAGTGCCACTGTTCAGGTTCCCAGGTGTACCTGTCACTCTAGGAGGACGGAAAGAAGGCCTCCCCAGAAAGGCACCATCTCAGCTCCGGCAAGGCGAAGGCTCCCGTGTGACTTTCTTTCCAGAATCGGTGTGACAGTCCCATGAAGGATGTTTCGGTTTGCCAGCAATCTCCTCTCCTGGGTGTGGGCGCTGCTGGCAAACAAATCAATTGGTCCCACAGCTCTGCCATCCAAGACTCAGAGCTGAGCTGACATCCCCCAGAGAACCCCAGAGACTCACGCCTGCGCACCTGGGCCTGTTCACGGCAGAGCAACGGGCAGGCCCTGGGCGTGCTGTCAGCTGAGCAGTGAAAAGGGACAAGCTGCTGTGTCAAAAATGACACGCCAGCTTCTGCTGGCCTTGCAAAAGAGCTCTGCAGTGATGTGGCTGCAGCTGACATCCCGCAACAGCACGGCTGGTTTCTGTGCTGGGTTGAAATTCATCCAGCTCCCTGTGCTCATGGTGATGACTTCCAATGCTAATTCTCAGCGAGCCGGGCATGAAATATATTCACAGGCATGCTTGGTGAGGGCCCTTTGGAGTTATTTGAGGTACCTGTGATGAAAACATCTGTGCCACTTGCTTTTGTGCATTTTCGTTCCCTTGGTTTCAATTATGCAAAGAATCTTTGGGCAAGAGAAAGAGCGGGGGGAGAGAGAGAGTTTGCTGATGTCGTCTTTTTCCTTTTTGATAAGAGTGAGTGCCTGGTCTGATGCCTGAGCCGGGGAAGCATGAGAGGACAGAGGCGGACTTTCATCTTCTGCAAAGACACAGGGACGTGCTCTGCCTCATGCAAATGAGCTGTTCTAAAAGCGTTCCTGTGTCCTGCTGAGCTGCCGGGGCTCCCTTAGCCCTTCTCTCTGCAGGACAAATAAAGGGGTGAGTTTACCGAGCTTATGTCTGTGAACATAAGTAATTGAGGGGGCTGCTGGCAGCAGCGAGGGTGGGCAGACGACGCCGTGGAACAAGCCCACCATCCAGGCCGCGCATGTGCGTGCCAGGCAATTTCCATCAAATGCCTTTCTCTCTGGCACTGCAGCCTTGAAGAGCCTCTTGTCTTCGCTGCAGGTCTATCCATTTGTTCTCTCCTGAAGAGTGTGGCCCAAGCACGGGGTGTACAAGAGGTGACCAGACATTCAAGACTTGGAGACGGGCCAGGGTCCCCTCGAGGCAGAGATGAGCTTGGAATCCAGGTCTGGTCTTGCAGGGACTGTGGTTGGGAAAAGCCCCTGGGAGCTGCTGCTTCAAGTGCTGACCGAGCTGGCTGGCCCATCCCATCCCAGGGCCCCGGCGCGGGGTGTGATGGACACCTTGCCATCTGCAGACTTTTCCCATCCACCTGAGCTCTCAAATCAGTTGCTGATGGTCTCACAGGAAGCATGCATGGATCCCCGGTCTGTCCGAGCCGTCTTAGCAATGGTGGGAGACATAGGAAGAGCTGGCTTCCTGTCATTCTGAAAGTGGGAGCCACAGACAGGGGAAGCATGGTCATGGGCTCCTGTAAGTGCCCAGTATGTGATCCGTCCACGTGGAGCAAGGGCTCCCGGGAGGCCTGGTCACTGGGGAGGAGGACAGCACTGCCCCATGCTGGGAGGGAGGGAGGAGAGGCTGAGCGCTTCCCCCGACACTCAGACACAGTCTCCAAGCCCCTGCTGCTCCCACGCCATGAGCACTCCCACGCCGACCACCGTCTCCTGAGCTGGGATTTGTGCGGGAGTCTGCTCTCTCCTCTACATGCTGTGCTCTCTCCTCTGCATGGCTGGGTGGCTCTCTAGCGCCCTCACACCCCTGCACCCAGATCAGCTCTCCCTCTCCACCATGCTCAGGGACCATGAAGTCCTTGCCTTCTGGTTTCTGACCCAGTTGAACCAAGGGCGGCACTGTGAGATCAAAGCTTGGAGGCGGCGTGGGTGGAGTCTGTGCTTCCTGTCCCTGTGCTGGGTTTCCGCAGCAGATGGGTTTCTTCACCTTCGGCCCCAGCCCTGCAGCCAAGGTCCTGATAAGGTTCCTTGTTGATTTCCACAGCTGCGGTAACAGAGTCCCACGATCTCAGTGGGTGCAGAGCCACTGTGCTGTATCTCAGCACTGGGGTGGGAGGTCCTGGCACCAGGTATCCGGGTCAGTAGGGCCGTGCTCCTCTGGGGGCTCTGGGGGATTCTTTACCTTTTTCAGATCCGAGGCACCATCAGAGTCCTCCCCCAGGCCCTTCCTCCTGCTTCACAGCTCCCGGGAGCATCTTTAGCCTCTCTCTGGTGCTCTCTGGCTTTTTCTTTGCCTCCTACAGAGACCCAAGTGATTGCCTTGGGCACCCCGGATAATCCCGGATAATCTCCTCAATCCCCTAATTCTTAATTTAATCGCATCTGTGAGTGAATCTCTTTGCGAGTGAGGTGATGTATGGCAGGTCCTGGGCAGGGTGTGGACACCATGGAGTCAACGGTTCTGCCCACCCAGGCTCCCCCCTTCATTCTGGGGCTGCCGCTGGTGGGCGTGCTGCTGCCCTGTGGCTTCCAGCTCTCTGCTGAGCCTTCAGAGAGACAGTGAGACGCCCTTCGTTAAATGCATCTCCAGTGACCTGTTTCTGCAGCCGTCCGGGCTCCTCTGCACGGCCCAGCTGGGATCCCCACAGTGGTGTCTCCTCGGAGCTCAGGTCAACAGCCCTGAGCTGCCTGCAGCCCTTCTCCTTTTTCCCATCCAACAAGGCTGCTGTCGAAGAGTGGGAGGGTGGTGGGGAGATCCCCGCTGGCCGACGGACCCGGCAGGGAAGGAGAATGTCCCCTCAGCTCTCTGCTGCCCGCGGGCCATGCCACTCTGACCTGCACACTTGCTCTCAGTGTTGCAAACCGTCACCCACTCAGGCCAGTCTCCTCCAGCAGCTCCGGAGACTGTGGACATCAGGCCCCAGGCTACCCTGCCTTGTACCCTCCCCCCTGCCCTGCACAAAGCCGGTGCTGATGTCGACGTCTACTGGTGAGGCTCACACCAGGCCTTCCCTGAGCCTTCTTTTTTTTTTTCTTTTGCTTTTATTGCATTTTGCTGAAACTATTTATTTGGCCATTGCTGCATTTTCTGCTGTGGTGTCCATGTACCAAGTCTCTCTCCTTAGACCAGGAGCCATGCATATCAGGCCTGGGAGGCGCCCCCAGTGGCTGCAGAGGAGGCCGGGAGAGGGCACAGAGGTGGCAGCACTGACTTGATGTCCTGAAAGCACCATTCCTCCGGGCTGGCACTACTCCAAAGGGCCTCCTCCTTCCTCCTCTGCCCTCAGGGCCCACCTGCCCTGCTGCTGCCACCCTCTCATTACAGAGAAATAGGGCACCCAGCTAAGAAACTGGCAGCTTACAGCCAGTAAGAACAGCTTTGTACTTGAAAAGAAAAAGAAAGAGGGAAATTTTCAACATCAAGACCTGGACTGTATATGGAGGGATTTCAGACCCAAAGCAAATAAAATTTGGAAGGGACAGGCCAGTCCCCACCCTCTGTGTGACTCCATGTCAGAACCCACTGCATTCCCGAGCCTCCCTCCCTCCCTTCCTCCCCGTCTCCGTGGGCTCCAGTGGAGCGTGAGGACGGAGTGCAGCGTGGGTTCCCACGGTCCAGATCTCTCCCACCCCACTGCCTTTCCCAAGGATGCAAAGACCCGGCATGTCTGAGAGCCCGTGTCCACCCGGCCCGGGAGGGGTCTGGCGGGATCATGGGAAGAACCCAGCCTTGCTGGAACCTGCTGGTCGTGGCGGGATCGTGGGAAGAGCCCAGCCTTGCTGGAACCTGCTGGTCGTGGATGAGCAGTCGCCCCAACAGTTCACCTGCCTTCTCTGTCCTCCAGTTTCCTCATCTGTAACATGGGTCTATTAATCTCAACTCGCAAGATTTTCACAGGAAGGACGCTCAGGACGTGCCGGCACAGAGCCCTCACTCAACAGTGTGGAGTGCTTTATTTTCACTAGTGTCTCCCTTCAGTTCTGCTCCCAGAACAGAGTAGAGCTGTGATCCCAGGGAGGGAAGGAGGAATGAGGGGAGGAGTGGACAGCAGCCTGTGCGGCCACAACATCGTCCAGAACCATCCTTGACTGCAGGCCCTTCTGAGTGGCAGCTAGAAGTGAGGATCAATCACAGCCGCCAACCTGATTTTCCAGCTTTTGCAATCGGGGTGTGTGTGTGTCTGAGATGGAGAGACGGGGGAGGATGAGGGAGCCTTGGTCTCGGGCTTTTCAGAGAGGAGGTGGGGCTGGGGAGTCCCTTTCTCCTCTAATTATTTCTGGATGGCTGCTGTGTTCTCTCCCCTCCTGTCTTAACAGCCTCCTGCAAAGTGTCTACAATCGATAGCGGCTCAGGCTGAGAGCTCTTGGAAGGAGCTGGCGGACCCACTTTAGCTGCCAGGCAGGATGGAGCCTGCGGCATTGGGCAGAAACCCAGGCGGGGGAAGTGGGCAGCCTGCCGCACCCCACGGTGGCTCCCCTCCCATCCACGCCTGCTCGCTTGCTCTGCCTGGACTTTGAAAACACGAAGGAATGAGCCAGACCCTCAGGGACCCTGCCAGGCGGCTACACGGTGGTGTCTCATTTACTTTCCCAACAGCCCTGAGGGGAGGATTTTATCCTCCTCCTTGTGAAGAGCGTGGTTGAGGCGCTGGCCTGAGGACAGAGCCGGGATTTGCCATCCCCCAACTGCATTGGGAGGGGTGGGAGCTCTGTCCCCCTCCCTGGCATCTGCAGGGGAAGGGAATGGGGCCTTGACTTCCACGTGCTGAGTGGTGTGTGTGGCTCTTGAAGTCTAACGTAGCACCCACTACCCTCCCAAAGACGAGGGGGACGGAATGTTGTGCTCACCGAGTGACAAGGTCTCATCCTCGTGGGTTGAGGCTGCAGCCCCCAAGTGCCTGCTGGTTACTCTGCTCTTTTTGGGGCAAAGTGGGTGGGGGCAAAAACAGTCAGTCAGTTTTACATCATTTTCCCCAAAACCAGTTTTGTGACCCTGACCACTGTGACTTGCATGAGGGATTGGTGCCTGAGCCAGTGAAGACCTCGCAGCAGCCTGGTGGGCAGCCAGAACCAGGTTGGCCAGGCTGTGCCGGAGGCTGCGGGGAACCGTACGTGGCTGTGGGAGTGGGCACCAGCCCTACAGAGTGGCTGCGAGGCTCTTCAGTGAGAGCCTTGGCCAAACGTGCCTGGTGTATTCTGGAACAACCAGACTGTAATAGGGTCCTCTTTCTTCACAGCGGAATGCAGCACTCATATCAGCCTAGCTAATCATGAGAAATCAGCAAGGAAATGAAGCCAGACACGCTTCCCCCATTTCGAATTGCAAGGACAGATGTGCTATTAGCTTCTTGCGGGCTCTGTGAGGGATGAATACGGCAAAGCCCCTGCCTTCAAGGCGCTCACAGTCCGGAAGCCCACCCAGAGCCCCTGCCTCTGCTGAAGGGCACAGGACAGGGCTCAGAGAGCTGAGGGGGGAGTGGCCACTCCCGGGACGGCCAGGTGACTGCATGAAGAGATGGGCATTGCACAGCCACCTGGGTGCACCGTGGCTAATCCCACTGCCCAGAAAACTCTTACAGTCACAGAGCGGGCAGCAGAGGCTGGGTGCAGCCGGATTCAGCAGGCTGCAGAGTTTGCATTTGTCTTCCCCCAGTGCCCACCACCCCAGACCTTTCCTCTTCATGTAAGGAGGGTGCTTCCTCCAGGCAGGAAAAGGGATGCAGCTGGCAGGGACGGGGTAGGGGGCAGGACAGTCTGCCAGGTGCACATCTTCTTATAAACGGAGCACCAGAGAAGTCACTGAATGGAAGGGGAATGTGCTAACCCTATATCTGCTCTAGTAAATTCCATCAACTATAAGATATTTATGTACCACCATAAAGATGGCACCAACTGCATTTGACACACCCTTGATGTTGAAATGCATTTTTCAGTGTGTACCTTAGAATTGGTAGGACGTCTTATTCACAGTGCACTTTTCAGGCAAACTCTGCTGTGCCTCAATGTAGTCATCTGTGAAATGGGAGGACAATGACGTCCCACAAATTGAAGACATGGTGTCCAGTGCATGATGATTTGGGTTTATGATCCTCCAAATGCACCTTTTGCTTAAAAAATCCCGGGGCCTCTCTTCGGTCCTCCTGCCACGATCCAGCAGACAGACAGGCCCTTGGGATCAGGATGGTCCTTCGGGCGCTGCACTGGGTGGCAAGCCTTGCTCTGGCCTGGCCTGGCCTGGCTCTGTGCGCCACATCTGGGCCTGCCCTTGTTTCTAGGGAAGGGAGACGGGAGGAAAACCAGATGCCTCTAAGTGCAGCTCAGGATCCGTGCAGTTCAAGCCATGCTCCGGGCTGGTCTGTCCTAGCATTTGGACAAGAACACAGACAAGAGGCTCTCACTCCATTAATTATTTATTGTATTTTTTGCATTTCTAAGGACATCGAAGAGCTGAGCTCTAAGGCGGAAGGGAGGGAGACAGGGAGGGATCAGCAGGCAGAGCTGCCCCGAGCTTGCCCCCGGGGCACTTCCCGGATTCTACTCGGGTCACAGACTCGGGATGTGCAGCAGCATCCCTCCGCCCTGCACGTGGGTTTGTGAGGACGGGTGCGGGGAGGCAATATTTCCAAGTGCACGTGGGGAGGGGGCTGTCTCTAATGGGAAAAAGCAGGAGGCTGGCTCTGGAAAGAAGCTTCTTTGTCTCTGAGCCCAGCCTGAGCCTGAGCCCCAGCCTCCTGCAAAGGTAAAGAGCCAGCCCCGCGTGGGACCCGCAGGCGAAGTCCTGTCACCCGTGGGGTGGGACGGTCACGCTCCCTGCTCCTGCACATGTTCTGGGTACGTGGCCCGTGTCTGCCATTCTTTCTCAGCAGCCCTCCCTGCTGCAGTGGCGGTTCCCTGCCTTCCACGCCCACACCCATGGCAGCCCTCCAAGGCCAGTGAGGGCGGGTGGGGTCATCCTCTTCTGAGAGAAGCAGAATCCTTTCCTTCCCATCATATCCCCCTGTTATCTTCCTGATGTGTGGCTTATTCTGGAGAGGTAGAATTAAAAAGTAAGAAGAAGATGGGGAAGAAGAAAAGAGAAACGTTTGGCCTTAGTTACCCTTGGTTTAAATTGTCTCCTTCCAAGACAGAGGGGAGGGTTGGCCATGACCCCTGTTATTGTTAGAGTCTGCTCCAGTGGGGAGGGGAGGATGGAGGGGGGCCGGCCAGGGCGGGAGCATTCTCCTGACTGTGACCTTGGCACGCCCTGGCCCGGAAGACGAGGACCAGCCCGCAGGTGTAGGCCTGGAGGAGGGAAACCAGTTGCCTTGGCCGGGACCCTGCGTCTCAGGGTCTCCCTCATATTTTGCCAGACGGTAAAAGTGAGTCCAAAAGGGAAAGTGCCTTGCTCCAGGCCTCAAAGCCTGCTAGTAACCGGCAGGATTTTTATAAAGGCTGCAACAAAATCAGCTGAGACAATGGACCCTCAACTCTGAAATGGATTACTTAGTATTCACGAAACTGTAGGCTTAAAGGCACGCACGCAGAGAGCCAATGAAACAGGCTTAGCTGGTGTTTTACCATCCTGACCTCGCCAGGTGCTGGGGGCGCAGCCAGGAGGGGCTCAGGTCTGCAGAGGCCCTGTCTGCCCGAGTCCCTGTTCCATCGGCACCGAGGTCTCACGCCGCTGCCCCTGCCACAGACCTGTCTACAGAACCCCAGCTGGCTACTCGAGGACTCCAGGTGTCTTTGCTGTGTCTACACCTGGTCCGTGTTATCCATCAACAACACCAGGTAGGAGATCCGGACTTCTATCTAAAGTGCTTACCAGTGATGATGTGATCACCGTGTGTCTGATGCATTATCTGATTTTCACTCCAGCTGTGGGACACCACCATTTCTTTCTCCTTCCCTCCTTCCTTCCTTCCTTCCTTCCTTCCTTCCTTCCTTCCTTCCTTCCTTCCTTCCTTCCTTCCTTCCTTCTTTCTCTCCTCCCTCCCTCCCTGTTTCTTCCTTTCTTCCTTCCTTCCCTCCTCCCTCCCTCTCTGGTCTTCCTTCCTTCCTTCCTTTCTTCTTTCCTCCTTTCCTTCCTTCCCTCCCTCCTCCCCCTCTCTCTCTCTGTTCCTTCCTTCCTTCCTTCCCTCCTTTCATCTGTCTGTCTTTCTTTCTTTGTCTTTCTGTCGTTCTCTGTCTTTCTTTTGATGTAGTCTCACTCTGTCGCTGTACGGGAGTACAGTGATACGATCTCAGCGCACTGCCACCTCAGCCTCCCGGGTTCAAACCATTCTCTACCTCAGCTTCCTGAGTAGCTGGAATTACAGGAGCGCATTATCACGCCAGGATAATTTTTGCATTTTTAGTAGAGACGGAGTTTCACCATGTTGGCCAGGCTGGTCATGAACTCCTGACCTCAAGTGATCCTCCCTCCTCGGCCTCCCAAAGTGCCGGGATTACAGGCGTGAGCCACTGCGCCCGGCCTCAGATGAGCATTTCTACCTTTGCTTTACCGAGTGGTAAGGTAGAGCTTAGGGAGGTTCGGGGGATCTCCACTGTGGCTGTGGAGAGTCCACACAGGCCCAGGCCTCTCCCAGGAGCTGCGCTGCCCAGGTCACTGTCGGTGGATTTATTCTCACGTCAGGTCACCGCCGCCTCCTAGGTCTCGGCGTGTGGACTCATCCCGTTGACTCTGATGTCCGCTTCACAGAGCACAGAAGTGCTGTCACTGACCATTTCCCTAACTGCAGACGCTGCATTGTTTTTATTTTTAATACCATAAATCGCACTGTAGCAAACATCCTGGTGAATACATTTTTATTCTTGTTTTAGATTATTTAATTAGAAAAGCTTCCCCAAAGTTCCTTGACAGCTATTGCTTTCTGTAAGATTCATTTTATTTCATGTTTACTTTCACCATCAGTGTAAGGGAATATGTGTATTGCTGCTCTCACTCACCAGTGGCAAGCTGTATTATTAATCTTTTTAAATGTGATTGCCGAAGGGAAAGCAATCTCTCCTTTCACCCTCATCACGTGGGTCTGTGGTGCCCCGGGACAGTGCTCACAGCTCTGTGTTCGTCTTTATTTCTCCTCTGAGAGTTATTTGTTCCGAGCAGGAGGCCTCAGCCGTGAGTGTGGGCTGGATGGAGACCTGCATTCCAGGCCTGGTGACGAGGCCTCCAGCCAGAGCAACTGTCCTTCCTCACAGCCCTGATGTCCTTGAATCCAAGGTCACGTCCCGAATCTCCTGCCCATCCTTGTTCTTCACAGCTGGCCCTGTGGGTGGTACAGCACCCGCCTCCCTGGCTCTTCCGTGCTCCTGTCCTGAAGCCCGCGTCCCTCCCCTCAGCCACGGCTGGGGCAACTCCAGAGAATCCAGCCCAGGCCACGCCACTGTTTCCTGACTCCTACGGCTTGATCAAATCCCTCATCCCACCCCGGGCCTCTGGGCTGGAGGGCCATGGTCACGCTGGTTCCTGCAGCCCAGCTGGCCCCCCTTGGGCTCCTGGTGCCACGTCGTGCCTGTCCAAGCCACTCAGCTTCAGGATGAAGAGGTGTTTTCCCTGCTGCCCCCACCCCCAGGATTAAGTAAGTTTGTGTCAGGTGACAGCTTCCACCTGCAGGCAAGTCTGACCTCACCCGCGGACATGACAGGGCACCCTCAGCACGTGAGCAAACACCGTCTCTTCAGCCACAGGAGGGCGATACCATAGACTTTTGATCTCAAGAAAAAATACACACTAGGAAAGTGCAAGGTATGATGGTGACTCATAGAAACCCTCTTACCTGTGCAGACGGGCCTCAGTCACCACGAGGAGCATCAGATCTAAGGAAGAAAATTCTCCGTTAAATCTGAGTTGGAAATGAAGAGAGAGGATTTGATATTGGAAAGGACACCATGAAAACTGTCAAGTTCATGTCACTTAAAAACGGAAGTGCCACGGGGCTTGAGCCACGAACCCAGTGAATGTGGCTCCCTTTTCCTGTCACCCACAGTGGAAGTCATGGAGAACCTGAGCAGCCACTGGGTGCACGCTGGAATTCCGGGCTCAGGGAGGCTGTGGTCAGGCTGGAGCTCAGGGTTCCTGTTCGGGGCTGCCCTCTGAGAGTGTCCTTGACCATGTAGAGGTCCTGGGTATTACAGGGCATGCCCTCAGCTTTGTGAGGTCAGGTTCAGGGACGTCGCTTCCGAGAGATGGTATCACATCCACAAAAGCAGAGCTGGGGCAGAAGCTAGTCTTCTGTAATAATTTCCCTCCTTGTGAAATGGAAACAGTACCCCTTAAAGCCTTCATTCTTGTCCTTAAAAATGAAATTCTCTGACTGTAGAATTCCTGGGTCACAGCCCCATGCTGTTGCGGACATCCTCCTCCTTCTTGTTTATTCTACAGAGGACACCCCGTCCCCGTCATCTTCCTCCAGTGCGTGGTATGGATTATTTCATGACTTGTCTTTGCCACATCTAGGCTCTGGTGGATACTTCAGCCTGTGATTCTGTCACTGTTGGGTGTGACCTGCATAAACAAATTGGACACGGTAGTGTGGCTGTCCAGGCACCTGGCTATCCCAGGCCTCTCCCGAAACACATCACCGCCTTCACTGGACTGAGATCTTCTCTACCCAAATGCACTCTTCCTTGTGCACCGCCAAAGACTCTCCGTGGAATTCTCCAGCCAGAATCTCCACACATCCCGGATTCCTTTCCTAGGCCCCCGTGGCTATTTGGCAGCAAGTCCTGTTCCTCTCTCTCCTGCCCCTGCTCATCCTGTGGCCTCAGCGGCTTAGGACGTCCTTGTCCTCTGCCTGGAGCCCCACCACAGCCCCCTAGCAGGACTCTTCTGCTTTTCACTCCCTCAAATCCATCACAGAGAGATCTTCCTGGGGGAGATGTTTTGTTTTTTTATTTTCAAATTTGCAATATTTTATTAATAAATACTAGCTATATATATTTATGGGGTACAATGTGTTTCAATGTATAGATACACGTTGTGTAATGAACAAATCAAGCTGATTGGAGTACTTGCCACCTCAAATGCCTGCCGTTTCTCTATGTAGGACATGTTTGAAGTCCTCTCTTAGGGTATGCTGGTCGAAGTGAGCAAAGTTTCAGATAGGTATCGGGAATCAGCTCTGGTGACCTATTGCACAACAGTGACTATAATAAATAATAACCTATATTCCTAGTGTAAATCTTGACCAAGTCACCTCCCTACTTAGAATATTCAGAGGCACTGTGCAGCCCACAGGGTGAGACCCAGACTGCAACCCGATGCGTGAGCCCTTGACGCCGGGTACCAGGCACCTCTGCTGCCTGTGTCCACCAAGCCTCTGCTCCTGACCCAGCCACCATCACACACACGCCCTGCGGCGCAGCGTCCTGCTTCTGTAATCCGCGGATATGGCCATCAGGGCTCTGATGCCAATGTTCCCTCCATTTCACACACTCACCCAAGCATCATGACTTTAAAAGCCATCCAGACTCCTCCTGGCTCTGAATTAGGCATACATCCCCCTGTGCTCCTGTGTGCATCCCCATGCTCATGTTCAAATGCCTAGTGCTGCCGTGTGTATCTTTGGTGGTGCTCCTGTGTGCATCTCTGGTGCTCCTGTGTGAGTCATGCACATTTCCATGCCACCCATCTCAGTTGTATTTTTACTCTCTCCTTCCATGGTGACCCCTCTAGAATGAGGAGTCCTCCAGTGTGTATCCTTGAGTTTGCAGGCTCACAGAAGTCCAGGCTCAATGCATCCTTGCTGAATGAAAGCACAGCTCACTTTCCCCTTCCTCAGACCAAAATCTTCATGTGTCCGCGTTCTCCAGAGAAACGGACCGAGAGAGGGACTGACTTCAGGGAATTGTTTCACTCCCTCGTGGGGCCTGGAAATCTGAAGTCTGCAGACCAGCAGGCTGGAAATGCAGGTCAGGTAGCTGTTGAGTCAAAGGCAGTGGGAGGCACACCCGCCTCTGGGTCACCGTGCCGCTCTTCCGGTCTGTCACAATGGGAGGGGGAGGCTGTTGTCACCTCCATGGTCCCCCTTTTTTTCCATCTTAGCCTTCAGGACCGTTGTGATATCTCTACTTATTTTACTGGGAGCTCATCAGAATTCCCAGCAATGGGACCTTAACATTGCAGTCCGTTTCCTTTCTCCCTGTACCCCTCCTCCTCCTCCTCCCTCCCACTGGTACCTGTCTCCAGCTCCCTGGTGGCTGCACCCTCCTCCGCCCTGGCTTTGACCCTCATTTGACTCACCTGGATCCGACCATCAGGCAGTTCTAGGTCTCTGCCGGGCCAGAGAGGACCACCTCTGATCTCAGCACAGCCCCTCCCCAGTGCCAGCCCCAGGTTCTCTCACTTCCCACCCTCTCTGCCTTCCCTTCCTGACTGCTGATCTTTGCTGAGAAGTCACAAAAATGCAGAAACTGACGAGACCAAGCAGAAGCCCAGCGGGATTTTGAGAAACCCTACCTGTTCCTCCTTTCTGAAGCCAGACAAGGACCGGAAGGTTTGACTAAAGTTGAAGAACGGATGAGAAGACTGGTTTCTCCTCTGCATCCTCCTGACAGCGCGTACCATGGTCTTCTTCTCATTTTATTCTTTTTCTTTTACTTTTTCAGCTCTCCCCACTGTCTTTGCCCCTAAATCTGCAGCACCTACTGCTGGCCACGGTCTCCTGCCTCCAGACGCCTCTCTGCCTGCATGGAGGAGAGAGGCACTGACCCCGGCTGGAAGCTTCCACGTGTGCAGAGGTCCCGTGGTGGGGAGGTGTCCACAGCATGATGAGGCTGGAAGCCAGCAGCTTTGTTGTGGTTACCTATAAATCTTGTGTTTGGGAACAGCCAGCCTTTTTCCTGAGTGGTCAAGATAAGACTGTGTGGCCATGTCCTGGCTACACCAACCTTGGATCTGAGCTTCAGGAGAAAGCTGGGGTCTCTGTGAATATTACGTAGACATTATTCAATCCCATTTCCAGCATTGCACCCCACCGACCTCTGCTGGGCGTGTGTTCCTGAATGTAAGCTTTGTTAAGTGTGCTCCCAGCTGACAGACAGAAGGGATTCCCAGTGGCCACCTAAGGCACTCAGAGTTAAAACAGAAGCAGGCAGCCATGGCAGGATGAGGAAGCGGTCACCCACCCTGTCCTCAGGAAGATGTTGTGAAAGCGTCACAGGACCTACCTTTCTACAAGCCGGCCAGACCAGTTCCTGTTGTTGGTGCTGTGCTAGACCCTGGCCTGAAGTTCCGCACTGGCCACTCACAGGCCACCTGAGGCTGATGTGGAGAGGCTGGTGATGTCTTGCTTAAAGGCCTTCCCACCTGATCCTGCAACAAATTCTCCCTGAACTCCAATTCTGAAGGATTCGCCTTCATCATTCCTGACCCCTCCACCTGTCTCTTACACCAAAGGCTGCGTGTCCACAGTCTGCAGACTTTTCTAAATGCAAAATCTATTTGCTTTTAGAAAATAGGTTCTGCTTTTCCTTCCACAGATATCACTGGCCTTCTGTTAACAGCTTCCATGTCATTCTGGATGCCTTACGTCCTCAGCAGGACCCAGGGTGAGGGAAGAGTATGGGGAGAGGGGAGAGATGGGGCGTCTATGTCTCATGCAGACCTTGACCCACTTTTCCTTTTCAGCCTGTGGGCTCCCCACCTCCCGTGGTTGCTGGTGCCGCAGTTTGGGAGCCTCTCCAGGGTTCCTTGGAGAGCAGGTTTGATTCCTAACACGCCGCTTTCCCCTGGTGCTTGGGCTTGAGCCTTCTCAGCTCCACACACCATCTTGCAGAACTACGTTGGCAACTTTACCGGATACTGTGTTATCTCTCATGTTGCCTGTTTTTTTGTTTTTGTGTATTTATAACATTTTAGTTTAGTTTATAACATTCCTTTAGTTTTCATTTTAGAGAGGATTAGGAGAGAGTAGAAATGAACACTGTGTGAGGTCTACCACGTTTAAACAAAAGCCCCTGTTACCCGCTTAATGACATCTTCCCAGAAGAGGAATTGCTGGGTCAAAAGCCATGCGTATTTCACACAGCGAGTCACATCAAACTGTCCACCAGAAAAGCGTACTGAGTTACCAGCAAGTACGTGGGAGGGCTGGTTTTATTTCATAAATGCTATTTTTCTTTTGTATAATAAAAGAGACATTTTTGAGCAAAACATGGTGACACTAGCATATTTTAATTGGTGCACTTCATTATAGAGCATCAGAAAAATAAAATCGGTGTGATGCGGCCGCGGGCCCAGAAGGTGGCCGCTTACTGCAGCCGCGGCCGGCCTGTGCTCTGTGTGCTGAACGGTCTGCGTGCCTCGTTCCAGCCTCCGTCTCCCTAAGGGTGGATATTCCAGGCACAGGGTGACTGGATTTGAGGCGGCCAATGACTTCTGCAGGAAGGTTTCACAAAAGCAGAAACATTGTCGAAATGTGTCCACGGCAGATATCTGCTGCTGGTAAATTTTCCTGGTGTGCTGGGCAGGACAATGGCAGGAAAGCAAACCTGGAATAAGGAAAAGCACTCTGACTTCCCAAAGCAGATAAGAGCGGCTTTGCTTTCTGCGAGGGAAGTGACTGGAAGACCCTGCTGCATTCGCTTGTGTTTCAGTTTTGCTCAGGGAAGCTGAGTTTGCACCAGGCCAGCCGTGCTTGTGCAGATGTGTGCGCTGGGGTGGGGGCACGAGGCTGGTGGGGCACAGGCAGGAGCAGGTTGACAATGGCAGCTCTGTGTCTTCCTTCTGGCAGCCATTTGCCCTGCCTTGCCAAGAAGGCGTGGGTGTCTGGAAAGCACCCATGAGGACCTCCAGTAGTCAGGGAGCCAGCAGAGGCAATGCTGAAGAGATACTCTTGCTGGGGTCTCCGGGGTAGACTGAGCTGGGAACTAACGAGGTGGTCTCCATGGCAGTGGCCTTCCCTGACAGCCGTGAGGAGTGGCGAGCCATCCACTGGGGAGACACTGCCTGAGACTGCAGGTGGAATTTCCTGGGATGCTGCACTTACATTTTCTGCATCTAGTGCTTCTTTCTGAGTTCTCCTTCCTCCCTATTACTCCTTTGTTGTCTATTGCGTGCGTGATCTCTCCTTCTGGGAAGGGAGTGTGGGAGGCAGCGAAGGGTTCCTGCTCTGGGGATGAGGAGCCAAGATGAAGGAAGAGTGGAGCACAGAGGGCTTGGCAGGCGGGTCTCCAGAGGGCCTGCGCCTGTGCAGGGCAGCCCCGGCTGTGCGGACAGAACTGCATCTGAACACTCGGCCTTTCTGGTGCACCCGGCTAGATCGGGAATGTGTTGGTCTATCTCCCCCAGCAGCCCCGGTCCAAGGAGTACAATCAGAGAGGCAGAAGCCAATCACTCTGAGTTGTCATCTTTCTCTTCACTGTGCCTGGGAGAGGGAGGCCACTGTTTTGGTTTGTAAGAAAAGAAATACAAACCCAGCAGCTGATAGATTCCCCAACAGATGGGCCTCTGTTTGGGAAGGAAGGTTAAGACAAATGGATTTCCAGTCCACTTGTTTGCTCTAACAATGTATCTGAAGGGCTGCCGGGTCCAGTTATCCGTCCAGTGGTGTTTTTGAGTTGAGGTAGCAGGTGCTGTGGAGCCAGAAAGACAGACTGTGGGTGGCCCACCTGGAGCCTCACTGAGGGTCTGCACCACAGATCTGTGTCCAGCAAGCCGAGTAGCTGGGGTCAGGGCCGTGAAACACGGGACCATTCCCCACTCAGGCTGGCAGATATTTTCTGAGTTCTGTAACAGAAAAGGTTTTGGACATAGGTGTATGAGGTGAATTCCTTGGCAACTGCTGTGTCTGGGCCAGAAACTGAGATGGGCTCACAGGCCGCCGTGAACAGCATCCCAGGCTGTCGTCATGGCAAGTCATCAGCAGACGTTTGCAGAGTGCCCACTCTGCGACAGACACATCTCTGCAGGAGGATCCCGGGCGTGGACACTGGGTGGGAGGGTCCCAGGATCAGAAGAGCGTGCAGCGTCAGGAAGCTTCATGGGGAAGCCACCTCCTGAGCTGAGTTGGGAAGAATGAGTCAGACTTGGCCACAGAGAGCAGGGAGGTATCTGTGTCCTGGCACGATCCGCAGAGGGAGAAGGAACCCACATGCTGAGTCCGAACTGTCCTGGGGCTACCCTCAGAGGGACCTCAGAAAAGTCTGGTCCCATGGTGATCAAACGTGAGTTATGAAGCCCAATATACAAAACTGAAACAATTAGGCCACGTATAGAAAAAGGTTGGGGACCCAGAGCCTGGCCTTCTGCTCTAATTCCAACCTCCCAAGGCCCTGAGACAGCTCCGGAAAATCTGAATGTCTGCAGAGCACGGTTGCCCTTAGAGAGTCTAAGCCCTGATTTTTACAGGTGGAAGGGGCTGAGAGGTGCCATGTCTTGCTCAAGCTCAGTGTATTAGTCCATTTTCATGCTGTTGATAAACACATACCTGAGACTGGGTAACTTGTAAAGAAAAAAGAAGAGATTTAATGGACTCACAGTTCCCCCTGGCTGGGGAGGCCTCACAATCATGGCAGAAGGCAAAAGCCATATCTTTCATAGTGGCCAGTGAAAGAAGGAGGACCAAGTGAAAGGAGAAACCCCTGAGAAACCCTCAGATCCCCTGAGCCTTGTTCGCCACCGCAAGAGCTGTATGGGAAAACCGCCCCATGGCTCAGTTATCTCCCACCCAGTCCCTCCCACAACACCTGGGAATTATGGAGCTACAATTCAAGATGAGATGTTGGGGGGAGACACAGACCCCAACCGTCTCAATCAGGAAGGGACCCAGTGGCAGACATGGGCTAGTGCTGGAGCTCTCCAGACAGGAGGCAGTAAAGCCTTACTTACCTTTGTGAGGGAGTGAGAGAGGAAGGAGTGAGGGGAGGGTGTGAGAGGGGAGGGAGAGGGGGTAGTGAGTGAGAGGGGAGTGAGTGAGAGGTAAATTTGTGCCAATGGTGAGGTTTTGAGAACTGAAGGTGTGAGTGGTGAATGCATGG
>CAUYQU010079511.1:0-72600 GCA_963574635.1 Cheracebus regulus | reverse complement strand
TCCTTCACTTATGAAACTTAGTTTGGCCGGATAGGAAATTCTAGGTTGAAAGTTCTTTTCTTTAAGGATGTTGAATGTTGGCCCCCACTCTCTTCTGGCTTGTAGGGTTTCTGCTGAGAGATCTGCTGTGAATCTGATGGGCTGCCCTTTGTGGGTAACCTGAACCTTCTCTCTGGCTGCCCTTAGCATTTTCTCCTTCATTTCAACCCTGGTGAATCTGATGATTATGTGCCTTGGGGTTGCTCATCTTGAGGAATATCTTTGTGGTGTTCTCTGTATTTCTTGAACTTCAATATTGGCCTGCCTTGCTAGGTTGGGCAAGTTTTCCTGGATAATATCCTGAAGAGTATTTTCCAGCTTCGATTCATTCTCTTCTTCACATTCAGGTACACCTATCAAATGTAGATTATGTCTTTTCACATAGTCCCATATTTCTTGGAGACTTTGTTCATTCCTTTTTACCCTTTTTTCTGTCATCTTGCCTTCTCGTTTTATTTCATTGAATTGATCTTCAACCTCTGATATCCTTTCTTCTGCTTGGTCAATTCGGCTGTTGAAACTTG
The DNA here is from genome assembly GCA_963574635.1 of Cheracebus regulus. Taxonomy (NCBI): domain Eukaryota; kingdom Metazoa; phylum Chordata; class Mammalia; order Primates; family Pitheciidae; genus Cheracebus; species Cheracebus regulus. Next base: position 72,037 of record CAUYQU010079511.1, on the reverse strand, counting down.
TGCATGCTTCGTGAAGTTCTCGTGTTGTGTTTCTCACCTCCATCAATTCACTTATATTCTTCTTTAAGTTGTCCATTCTCATTAGCATTTCGTTAAATCTTCTTTCAAGGTTCTTTGTTTCTTTGCATTGGGTTAGAACATGTTCTTTTAGCTCACAGAAGTTTCTTATTGTCCACCTTCTGAAGCCTGATTCTGTGAGTTCATCACACTCATCCTCCGTCCAGCCTTGTTCTCTTGCTGATGAGGAGCTGCAATCCCCTGTAGGAGGAGAAGCATTCTGATTTCGGGTGTTCTCAGCCTTTTTGCACTGATTTCTTCCCATTGTTGTGGATTTATCCACCTGTCGTCTTTGTAATTGCCGTTCAGATTGGGTCTCTGACTGGATGTCCAGCTTGTTGGTGATGAAGTTTTTTCTGTTTCTTAGTTTTCCTTCGGGGGACGCCCCTTCCCCACAGAGCTGGGCCTTCCCGGGTTCAGCTGTGCTTGCTCTCAGTCCTCAGCACTTCCAATTGCTTTTCCCCTTGTGGGGATGGGACCAGCCGAGCCCGACCAAAAGGGCACCCAGTCCGTACACTCTGCACTGAGAAGCGCCGCGCCGGCCAAAAGAGTCGCACTGGCGACCTGTGTGGCTCCTTCGCTGGGAATCTCCCAGTCTGTGGGCATCAAAAATTCGTCTGCAGTTGCGGCGTCCACTCACTCTCTGTGCTTTCACTGGGAGCTACAATCCTGAGCTGCTGCTATGTGGCCATCTTGGATCTCTCTCCGTTTTCTTTTCTTTTTTGAGAGGGAGTCTCACCCGTTGCCAAGGCTGGAGTGCAGTGGCATGATCTCGGCTCATTGCAGCCTCTCCCTCCCAGGTTCAAACAATTCGCATGCCTCAGCCTCTCAAGTAGCTGGGATTACAGGTGCCCACCACTATGCCCAGCTAATTTTTGTATTTTTAGTAGAGACTGGCTTTCACCATGCTGGCCAGGCTGGTCGTGAACTCCTGACCTCGTGATCCACCTGCGTCAGCCTCCCAAAGTGCTGGGATTACAGGCATGAACCATCATGCCTAGCTTCTTTCCTTTTTTTTTTGAGATGGAGTCTTGCTCTGTCACCCAAGCTGGAGTGCCGTGGTGTGATCTCAGTTCACTGCAACCTCTGCCTACAGGGTTCAAGCAAATCTTCTGCCTAAGCCTCCTAAGTAGCTGGGACTATAGGCATGTGCCACCACTTCAGGCTAATGTTTATATTTTTAGTAGAGACAGGATTTCACCATGTTGTCTTGGCTGGTTTTGGACTCCTGACCTCAAGTGATCTGCTCACCTTGGCCTCCCAAAGTGTTGATATTACAGGTGTGAACCACCATGCCTGGCCTTAAGACTTTTCAAAATAGCATTGCAATGGACCAAAATACATTTGTGTGTGCATATGTGTATATATTAAAATGAGCCAAAATGCCTATCAGCAATGAAATAAGTGAGTTAATTATGACAGACTCATGCATTGGAGTAGTATGCAACTATAAAATGAATAGATTACAAATACGTAAGAAATACGGATCCACCTTAAAGACATAATATTGAACAAAAAAAGGCCAGACATGGTATAATCCTATGCAGATTGAATCACATCAATAAAACAGACATATATAATCATATTTTAGGCATGTATAATGATATATAAAATCTTAAAGTCAGGAAGTAAAGATGCATTTCAGGGATACTGGTTACAGCTGCAGGAAGGGAGGCATTTATATTGAAGAAGTGGCAAGTCTGGGATTCTCTTACATTATGTCTTGCCGGAAGTTGCAGTTATGTTGCTGTCCATGTCAGTAGTTCATTAAGGTGTACCTTTGTTTTAGGCACTTCTCGTTATGCATTATGTTTGATCATTACAAATAAAGTACCTGAACTATGTTTAAAAAGACAATTAAGACACAATCACATGTGTTGATAAAGGAAGTTTCAGGGTTTCACTTAAACTTACAAAAGCAAGGACAGACTCTGCTAATTGCACTTTGCTCTTCACTCCTCCTGCTGCGCATTATTAGGGCACATGCTGCAAGCTGTGGCATGCTGGGGAGCCCCCCCTGCAATTATTTCACGGGGATGAAATAAGGTTGGGGAGGAAGCCTTACGTCGGAATCTCATTACTTGGGTGAGGTTAAGTCAGACACTTCATGTTAGTATAGCATAGTTTGTGTGTGTGTATGTGTGTGTGTGTTCATATGTTAATTCTATTCTAGTCTAATGAGGGAAGTACTGGAATTCAGCACCAGCCAAGTACCTAATGTGCCCTTCAACCCCTGACCATAATGAATATAAAATGCTGGTAGTAATAGATTGAAATGAAAAACCCGTTCATCTTGGCATGTGAGAGATCTGCAGTCACATTTGGATTCTCAAAGTGCTGTTTGATTGGAGATTAACATGTGGGTGGATTGACCTTTCTTGCAAGAGCCATTGTTTTTACACTAGATGTGTGAAAAACAAATTTCAAATAGCTGCCCTATTGTACTTCTTTTGTGATTCATATTAACACCCTTTTAGATTTCTCCGTAATAATGGCATTTATTAAACTCACCGGGGCTTTTTTTCCTTAAGTCTACTTAAACACTTTTTTTTTTGTCTTCCATGGGGGTGGAATATTCTACCAGCAGAAAAGTTTCTTCACATTCTTATACTGTCAACATAGGGTTTCTTGACTGGCTTGTGTTTCAGTCCCAAGAATGTCTGCTTTAGAAATTAAGGGACGCCTTGGGATATTTTGTACAGAGATTTTCCACCAATTCCTAGGGAGGAAAACATCATATATTATTTTTATCAGCTTTAAAGTTTATTGGTTATACATTTTCTTTCTTTGTTTTTTTTTTTTTTTGAGACAAAGGCTTACTCTCTTGCCCAGGCTGGAGTGCCGTGGCACTATCTCAGCTCAGCTCACTGTAGCCTCTGCCTGCCGGTTAAGTCATTCTCTTGCCTCAGCTTCCCGAGTAGCTGAGATCACAGGCACGAGTCACCATGCCTGGCTAATTTTGTCTTTTTAGTAGACTGGGCTTCATCATGTTGGCTAGGCTGGTCTTGAACTCCAGGCCTTAAGTGATATACCCACTTTGATCTCCCAAAGTGCTGGGATTACAGGAGTGAGCCACTGTGCCAGGTCCACATTTCCTAAATATAGATCTTTCTCTTGTCTTAGTTTTTTTTTCCTTTCATAAGTGTTTCCTACATGTTACTTTGTACACCAATATGTCAATTTTTCTTGTTACAGCTATCAAATTGCAACAAATTAGATTTAGGTTCTTGTCAAATTCTAAAATTTTTTAATTAAAAAAATTTAAAAGATGATCAAAATTGACCTATGGTTTTAAATCTCTGAGAGAAAAACATTATCTGAAGCTGTAGACTTTGTACTCCCTTGTGGCTCAATTTATTTTAAGCTTTTTTTGAGTTGAGATTGGGGTGTTTTTTGGGGAAGCAAATAATAGTTCCCCAAATTGGGGGCAAGTAATCGTAGCACTATTGATATATCTGACGTTTCTCCATACTTTATGTAGGTTGGGATGTAAATGATTTTCCATCACGCATGCTGCATTTGGTTATAGATACAATCTTTATTTTTAAATTTAACTTTATTTTGAGATGGAATCTCACTTTGTCACCCAGGCTGGAGTACAGTGGTGCAATCTCTGCTCACTGCAGCCTTTACCTCCTGGGTTCAAGTGATTCTCCTGCCCCAACCTCTCCGGTAACTGGGACCACAAGGAGGCACCACCACACCTGGCTAATTTTTGTATTTTTAGTAGAGGTGGGTTTCACCATGTTGGCCAGGCTGGTCTTGAACCTGTGACCTCAAGTGATCAGCCCACCTCGGCCTCTTGAAGTGCTGGGATTACAGGCGTGAGCCACCATGCCTGGCCTTGGTTACAGATACAATTTTTATACCTGTAGCTGGTTTGAACTTATTTTAAATACTTGGAAGCTATGAAACAGTTTCTATGCAATGGAGTAATGAATGCCAGCACAAAAATCAAATACACACGAGGAATCTTTTACCCAATCAAATCAACTAGTAAACAGTAACATATCCCCTACAGAAAGTGTAGACATTTTGATGTTAAGTGCTATCTTGTTCTGTTTCATAGTAACATCTTTTTTTTTTTTGAAGAATGAAGTGGGGTAAAAGGGAATGTAAACACGTGTTAAAATATGTACATTTTAATTCTGGGGTCTAAGTTTCTTAAGTAGCATCTGTAAAGGAAGCCTTTCTGTTTTAATGTTTCCTTTATATTTACATCATTTTAAGAGCACACCACAAAATGTGTTATTTCAATAGCTATGTATTGAGCTTGCTCGAGGAGAATAGTTTTGAAAATCAGTTTGTTTTGTCTTATTTTCCTTAAGGCTGACTTATAAAAACAGTATCCCCTTAGTTGATTTCCTTTCTTTTCATAAGCTCTCCAGGAAGAGATTTTGTGAGTCATCTTGCACTAAAAAATGACCCTTGTTCCTGAAGTGTCATATGGACTAGAGCAGATACTGACTTTAAGCGGTCTTAGGAGCAGATTGATGGGACATTTGTACATTGAAAAGCTATCTCTGGGGATTTGTAGAAACTCTTATTCAGAAAATGGAAGTATGCACGTTCTTCAGGGTCACCAGGGAGTCGAAGCAAAATGCCATTCAACCAGATAGTGGCTGCCAAGAGTTATCCACACTTTTGCCATCTGGTAGAATATGAAACAAAGCTAGAGTAATCAACTTCCTGTGGCCGTTCTGCTGCTCTGAAAAGTGGCTTTCTTAGATGATAGGCTTTGTCATCTGTAAACATGACTTACTGTGGAGAAGAGGCAAGTGGTCTGCAAACAGCATCAGGCTGAAGTTCATCCTGAAGTTCCATCAAGATTTTTCAAAGTCAGCAGTTAAAATGCGGATTGATCTACTTGAAACTTTCTTAGCTGAAATATGGAGGATGAAACGTGGATGACAGAAGCAGGCAAGATCTGGGAGGATTCTCATGCATCTTGGCATCCGTGAAACCCCATTTGAAACCTGTATGAAAACCCAAGTCCTAGACTGAGTTACTGACAAACAATGGGGCAAGTGAAGTTTCACAGCGGGGAGGGAGAGTGGTGAGTTACAGGAGTGTAGATAGTGTAGGGAGAAGAGAAATAGACTCAGAAGAGCATCTACTAATCCTGCTAAGATAAACTTTGCTGATAATGAGCTTAAAGATAGTGAGATGATGTCTCCCCTGCCATGATTTCAGGCTGGCTTCTCTAGGCCGCATACATACATTGATGTAGGTGACGGAGTGTTACACGAGAATACACAACCACTTTGTAGTGCTGGCCAAATGAAAATGGCCCCAGGAAAATGAGCTCTTGGTAATGCAGTATTGCTGTTGGGAATATCCCTGTTTCTGTCTGTGTGTGTATCTACATATAGTTAGATATCAATGTAGACACACACACACACACGCACGACTTGGTGGCGATACACGGAGATTTTCACGATGCCTAAGAAAAGAGGGCAGAACACACACATGATTTCCTCTTCCTGGGGTGTGTGTGTGTCAGTAGCAGGGTGTCTTAGGTGCTGGGTCTTCTCTGCCCCTGTGGGTGAACTTGGGTGGTCCCTCTCAGGTGAGAGGCTTAGGTGTGGACTGGTGACCTAGCTCAGCCTGTGCAGCTAACAGGCAATTGTCTTCTAACCAAGTGTTGAACTGGATCGAGGTTTGTGGATGGCTAACCTACTTCCCCTCCAGGATTCAAGGCTCAAACAAGTTTCTCTTTGCTGTCTATGGTGCATGAAAAGAAAAGGAAAAAATTCTGAAAGCTTGCTGGCACCTTCATTTGGAAGGAAGTACCGTAGGTCCTTAGAAAGGTGCTCACCTCTCTGTGAGAGCCTCTGTCAGGGGTGAGAGCCCTGAATCTGCAGGGGAGCAATTGGCAAATGAAGGAGGAATTTTGGCAGTGAGAGTGCCAATGACTGGATGGGTATACCTGTTTTGGTCCCTCTGCCAGCAATTTCAGAACTTCCTTCCTCTAGTTCTGTGGCTTCAAAAATGAGAGCTACAATAATGGAGCAGGGGCTGGGTGTGGGTCTAACAGATGGGACACTATTCAGCTCCCTGCTTTGAGTATTAGCAGGAGGAAGCTGGGCAGGACCACTGGGGCTCACTGGATGCTGTTTTTGCCTTAGAGCTACAGAAGATGTTTTACTTTGCTCCATCTTTTAACCTGCAATCTTGCATATTCTAGCTCTGGATCTGTAAAATAACCCGGGGTTAGTCAGTCTTAAGCAAAATCTCCAAATGAATGACTTATTTTGGGGGCTTGCTGTTCTCTTGTATTTATTTTAATTTTTAAAAATTCTCATTACTCTGGTGCCGCCCTGGTTTTTAGGATGACTAATTATTTCATGCAGCCAGGGATCCCTCCTCAGAGAGGTCGAAAACATCAGATTAAAAACAACCACAGCTATTTATAGGATGTGAAGATAGCTGAGTTTCTTGATAAAATCCAGAAGCATTTGCATTTTAAAAATGAAGACCTCATTACTGAGAAATCCAGAGGAACAGACCTTTAAAGACAGATTGTTGGGTATTTTTATGTCTGGGCAAGGGAGATATTTTGGGGCAAGGAAAGCTTCTTAAATTATACCATTCTGGCATGCTGCCTTTATCTACTTGTGAGGTTAGTCCCAGCCATGGATGGGATGTATCCAGATGAATGGCATTGTTAGCTAGCAAAATGAGGCCATCAAAAGTGCCTGTGATTTTCCCATGGTCAGAGGAAAGTTACTCTTAATCGTTTAATTTTGCTTCTCATTTTATCAGCAGCTTCTAGAATGCTTTCCAGGGTTATTAAAATGATTAATTAAAACACAGGTAAGAGTTAATGAGATTTGAAAAGTGCTTGGGCATCATTGAGGCAGATAGTTCTAGGTAAGGAGATTCTGAATGCAAGTCATCATTATTCTATTATCATCTGGATCGTCATTGACTACCATCACCACTGGTAATAACCGTTAGCATTTAAATAGCACCTCTTTCCAGAGATTTCAGCATCTCACGCAATACTTACTTGCTCTCACAACATCCTGTTAATGACAGAAGGTGGTTGTGGTTTAAGAAATCATGATGATTATCAGCCACTAGATCCTGGCTGTCTAGACATGCTGATGCGTCTGTTCTCTCTGCTTGACTTTTTGTCCGTCTAAAGCTATGTAGCAACAGTTCAATGAATGAACAGAACCATGTCACCCTGAGTCTGTGAAGAGCAGAGCTCTCTGTCCTTGTCAATTGCCATTCACACTCATCTTGGGGGAACATTACACCCAATTAGTCTCGGCTCATTCTTTTCATCTGTTGCCTCATTCCTTTTTCTCAGCAATTTGTCTTTTTCCCTTTCCTTCTTCCGCCTTTCCTAGCATTCTGCTGCCTCCCCTATCTCCATTCTCTGTACTCTTTCTATTTTCATTGGCCAGTTCATATCTCTGTTGTTCCTTAGTTTGCCGTTAGGTTTGTACAAGATAAACTAGAGACCTAGAGAAACAGCTCTCTGGCGTTTAAGAGTGTAGATGGAAGTACCCTGCTCTGTTTCTAGGTACATGTTTTTTTATGTGGATACTTCTCTGCCTTTCGTGACTGTTAGCATGTGTTTAGTCACTTGGTTAGGTCGAAGTGACTGATTTCTTTTTTAGTTCACCTCTCTTGTTCTCTCTCTATTAAAGTTCCATAGAAATTGGAGTGGGAGAGGAAATTTTGAGGGCTTCAAAGCAGAGTTTTGGCAACATGTACATTCAAGGGAGAAGAGGGATTGTGGACTCTGCATGGTCAAGTGGGCATCCAAGCCAGTGGAATAATAGACAGCAGCTCACAGGCATCGAGCACATGCTATATGCTAAGCATGGTTGTAAGCACTTTTTTTTTTTGTTTTTGATGTGGAGTTTTGCTCTTGTTGCCCAGGTTGGAGTGCAATGGCTCACCACAACCTCTGCCTCCAGGTTCAAGCGATTCTCCTGCCTCAGCCTCCTGAGTAGCTGGCATTACAGGCATGCACCATCACATCCAGCTAATTTTGTATTTTTAGTAGAGATGGGGTTTCTCCATATTGGTCAGGCTGGTCTTGAACTCTCGACCTCAGCTCATCTGCCCACCTGGGCCTCCCAAAGTGCTGGGATTACAGGCGTGAACCACCACACCTGGGTGGTTGTAAGCACTTTATATACACTAACTAATGTAGGAAGTAAGCATGGTCAACTCTGTATTATTAAATTACCTGTACTCTATGGCTCCTTATCTCCTGCCTTTTTGTATTTGCTTTTTTTCTCCATTGTTGTTGGTAAAAAATTTTTCCCCTAATTTAAAATTCATCATGCCTGAAATATAAAGACAAGGACCCAATTGTACCTTGGATGGGATTGAGAAGGTCACTCCCTATAGTCTTATTACAGTGGGGTGGTGTTTCTCTGAAGGGCAAATTGAATTGCAACATGGAAGAATTAAATTAGGCAGTAAAAGTGAGCCTTTCTCTATTTGAAATAGTCTTTCTTGTCTATAATTTAAGTGTTTCTGAAGATGTTATAAAAAGAATTGTTCCTGCTTGGCACAGTAGCTGAGTCCCAAGCTTCTCAGGAGTCTGAGAGGGGAGGATCACTTGAGTTCAGGAGTTGGAGTCTAGCCTGGGCAACACAGGAAAACTGAGCCCCCATTTCTATAAATGAATGAATGAATGAAATTATTCTTTTGCAAAAATCGAATTTGTCTAGATGCTGATAGCCCCAGGATAATTAGGAAGAATTGGTAAATCACTCAGGTAAAGTGATTTCTGTGACTATGGGTAGGTGGTGCTGGTGGTGGGTTATAAATAAATAAATGACTCTGTCTTTGGCTAGAGTTTATTCTGGCCACTTTCAAAGCAAAGGACTTTCCTGTAGGCACATTTTTTTTCAGACATATTCATTTGCGAGGAAGAAAAACATTTTCTGTAGATGATCAGAAGTTGCAACATCCTCCTGTTTTGAGAAATGGTAAATCTAAAAACAAAACAAACAGAAATCCCAAGCACCTTTACAATCTAAGATTTTTTTTTTCACATGATAGAAACTTGGTTCTCTTGGCATCCATTAGGGAGGCGTTTTGATGTGCTCCTCTTTATTTCTTTTTAAAATGACCTTTTATATTCTAGTGCTTGTGAAGAAATACCTTTGATTCTCACTTGGCCTCTTCCACTGAATTGGAAAATTTGGTTCCATTCTCTTAGCAGGTAAATAGCCTTAAAACTATTCATGGTTTTGTCAGGGTAGAGGAGAGCTGAAAAGCATTACATATGTTCCAAGTTAAGAGAGGCCAATCTTTTGCTGTTTTCAAGTGGTTCCTTCCCCTCCCTTCTTCTAATAAGGGCTCAACCACAATGGAGCTTTAATCAGCTTCATTGATTTAAAGCTAATTTGCACTTGGCTTCAAGGTTAAGGTCCACAGCATAAGCTGAAGACCTTTAAATCAGAAGTCAGACTGAAAAGCCTTAGGTATATCATATTGTCTGCTGTGTATAAGAATGACAGCTCTTGATGACTGCAAATTAACTATTGGGGAAAAGGCACAAAGCCAGTTTTTCTTCTGTGTTAATATAACCTCTGCTAGCCGAGTTTCACAGTATTGCTATCAACATTTCTGCTTCATCATGTAAATGGATGGAATTGGCTGAAAATACTTTGGTATTGTGATGTTTGTAGCCATTCATTTCTGCTTGGTTTCAGTTGGATTTCAACTTAATTGCCAAACTGATTCCATCTGTAATAACTTTTAACATTTATTTTTCCCAAAGGGAAAAAAAAAGTCTTGTCTATATTCTGCAATTAAGAAGGTGATGAAATATTCAGTGTATGTCTCCACTCTGACTAAATTCTTTTGTTAACTGTATCAGATAAACTATAAAATATTAACCAGGCTCACTGTTTGAGCATGTGCAGATGGCATAATATTTACCAGGCATATTTTTAATACACATTTAATTTTATAAATTGAATTAACTGTTACATGGCTAATTTTTTTCCTCTCTTTTCCAAATTGATGCAACAAGCATCCCTGTTGTTGGCTGTATGTACTACACTAGAACATTTGTGGATAATTACATAAGCCTAGCTGTGGATATAATAAATAACATTTCCTCCAAACTTAACCACATGAAATCAAATCAAGCAGAAATAATGCTATTTTCTAAGCAAAATTATGCTGAGTAGCAATATGTGGGTTCTTGGCTGTTTTTTCTGACAGCTCAGTTTTAAACATGTTCTGGAACATTTAAATAGGTAAGTTAATTTTACCCAGTTCTCTTGTCCTCCATAAACTTGCTGTGTATATCCATACCTTCTCTGCTCTCCCTGAATGTGCTATTATAATAGCCACATAATCCTTCACCTAAATTAGATTTTCTCAGAATGTGGTTTCGACTGAGTCAAGGTCAAATTCTAAATCATGGCATAAAGAGCCATGAAAATCCCCCATTAAAAAAAATAATTAATAAAAATCTTGGTTATTGGTGTGCTGCTAAAATATCTAAATGGTTCTGCACAGGGGAGCACTGATTCTTACAAGATTGCCCCTCATTCAGCGTCATCAAAGAGCGAAAGATGGAGCTGGTAGGTAGAAAGACACATAAGGGAACATTACAATCCATTGTGATACAATGTTATACTGGAATTTCACTGTAAGGATTGGAGAAAGGAGGATGGATGGCTAATTCCGAGAGTCAGGAATAGAGGAAAGGAGGACACACCAATTTGGTTGACATTTATATATTTGCCCATTTGGACAAGGTGTGTGCAGTGTGGAAAGGACATTCTGAGCAGAGGGAATGGTCTGTGGGAAGTGGGAATGTGAGTGCCATGGGAGGCATGTTATGAAGGAGAGAGTGGTAGGAGAGGAAAGTAGGAGGGTAGTTGCAGCCTAGAACCCAAAGGTAGAATTAGCAGGACGTGCTGATGTTATGGTTCAGTGGTCCATGCAGCCATAGGAGCATGATGTGTGGGGAACAATGTGATGGTAGACAAAAGGCAAGCAGCAGAGAGAAGAGAGTCAGGAATGGTGACGGAATTCCTTGAGGTCCCCAGGACTCACTTAGAGAGCTGCATTTTGGAAAAGAATTCAGCTACAAGCAAGATGAAGAGAGCATGAGTATTCAAGATAATTCATTTTGAATATGAAACCTTATTTTGTAGCCCCAAGTTGATGAACAGGGGACTCAACAGCTCCATGCACGAATCACCTTCAAGTTTACACAAATGTCGAAGTTGTGGAATCTGATTTAATCATGTTTCACTATGCACTCAAAAGTGGTTTTGAGAGTCCCTCCTCCCCTGCCCTCACTCATTGATTATAAACATAATTACTTAAAGTATCATACAGTACAAAATTATCAGCCCTAAAAAGAGCAAGCACTCCCATCCATAATGAGTAATACGTAGTTAAGCCCAAAAAACTCAAGTATTTTCCTAAGTAAAGAGACTAGTGTTGGGTGCTGGGGGATAGAGGTGAATAAAGCCTCTAAGAGCTTTCACTGGCGTTGAGGACACAAAGCATGAATACATCACATTTTAAATAACAAAAGCGTTAAATTATTCAAAAGAACACAATTTAGCATGAGAGGGGATAGCTGCAGATGCAAAGAGGGTGCTTATAACACTGAGGCAATATCATTGCATCTACTTATTTTAGAATATATCAGTCCATAGTAATGTTGACAACCCGCTTCAGTTTGTACATGCAAGTTAAACATAAAACACATGTTTCATAGATAAGTGGAGACAATAATGATGGGTTATCTCAAGTGAAGGAAGGCAGATGAAGCCAAAGAGACATTTGTTTAATAGAAGTGCAATGCAAAACTGAATTGAAGCTAAAATGAGTTCCCACAAAGGAGCAGGGACACACACAATAACTTAATTCCCCCAAAAACAAGAGTTTGGGGAAACACTGTTCTAACATCGATGTTTATTTTAACATTAGTTTTTAAATTCTCCCTCTGCCACATTCAGTTATTCAGCGCTTTACTGGCATGGTCATCACTATCATCCTCAAGGGCAGCCTCAGGCAAAATTGCAGAAGAGAACCAACGTTCAACACCCCCAGCCACCCCTTTTAATGTCCTTCTCTGCATCAGTGATAGTTGCCACCCACTTAGGGCTCACAGCTCTTACCACCTTCCGACAATCCCCTGTGGACATCTGCTCTAGGAAAAACAAGCAAATGTATTCACAGAGAGGTGCTAAAATGTGAGAAGTTTAATTTTAGCTCTCTCTGTGGGGCATTTACACTATCACAATGGACAGAGACTTTTGCCACCTGGAAGGTATCTGCTTGTATTCAGCTAGTTTAGGGAAGAAACAGTCTGAACAGATGTTGATCTTCCTTCACCCTTGAGCATACATCAGTGAATCAGTCACCTATTACACCTACTGCCTTTGCCACCTCTTACTTGTGTGATGACGGTAGTCTTCAGGTGGGTCTCTTCCATTTTTCAAGACTTTTTCCATAATAGAACCTAGTAAGCCAAAACAAAAAAACAAAACAACAAAAAAACCCCATGTATTTTATATAAACATGTATTGGGGTTCAGGTCATAGTATCCCTGAATATTTTAGGCTAAAGGAATTTGGGAAAACCACAAAAGCAGGAAGGTCTCCCTGACCTTTTCTGATCTTCCTCTGACACAGTTCATAAGTACTTCATGTGGGAGTTACCCTCCCTATACCCAGAGGAAAGGGCTATCCTTATTTCTGAAGACAAAGAGTAACAGAGAAGTATCTGAACAAACAGGCCCTGCTAAGTTTCCCCCAGTTTATTGCCCTTAGCTCATACCCCCTTTGTCTTATTATATTTCTTCACAACTATCCACCCTTCAAATTTAGCATTAAAACACACAGGTTTAAATTTCTTTGGGTCTCATTTTCTTTTGAAGGCTCTTGTGTCATGCAAAACTTATATTAAATAAAATGGTATACTTTCCCTTTGTTAATCTTTCTTTTATGACAGGGACCTTAGTCATGAACTTGACATGGATGAGGAAAATATATTTTTCCTTCCCTACATATGTGCCAGAATGATAGTCAAATTACTGACTTTCTCTGCCTTACTCTATTGCTACAGAATCCCCAAAAGTGTCTAATTGTTCATTAGGACAGATGTGAATGTTTCAACCTCGCGATAGCTAAAAAAAAATTTTTTTTTTTACTATTTTGAATAGGGAGAGCACCTCTTCCCACCTCATTTCTCTTCACTGAGCCAACAATTTCCCACTAAAATCCCAGCATTCACTGTGGTCTCACATTTGCCATCTTATTTTTTTTGGTGGAGTGGGGGATGAAATCTTGATCTGTCGCCCAGGCTGCAGTGTAGGGGCGCAGTCTTGGCTCACTGCAACCTCTGCCTCCTGGGTTCAAGCAATTCTTTTGCCTTAGCCTCCCCAGTAGCTGGGACTATGGGCATGTGCCACCACGCCCAGCTAACTTTGGTATTTTTGGAGAGATGGGATTTTGCCATGTTGGCCAGGCTGGTCTTGAACTTCTGATTTTAGGTAATCAGCCCGCCTTGGCCTCCCAGAGTTCTGGGATTACAGGTGTGAGCCACTGTGCCGGGCCTCCATCATCTTTCCTCTTTCAGGACTCACTTTATTCGATTATCTTTTTTTTCTAACCTTACTTATCCTGAACATTTACTTTATTGGTACTGTTTTGTCACTTTCTTCAAGTTTAATAGCCATTTTCTTGGCATTTCCTGATGTATTGCCTCGGAGGTAGCATTGTAAATATTGCTGTGGCTTATAGCTCTTGATGAACAAAGAATAACCAACATCATCACGATAGCTTCTGTTGATCTACAAAACTGATATTTTTTTCATGTGGTGTTAATAATCCCACAGGCAGTTGTTGTTATTACTGCTTTGTAAATGAGAAAACTGAGTCAAAGAGAGGTTAGAACACTTGACCAAATTTAGCTATGGCAGAACTGGGATTTTAGCCCCACTCTCCTTGTTGAAGTAGTGCCTTTCTGTCGTGTTTGGAATATTCAGACTTGGACTGGTCTGTGAGGGAAAAGGCTCGGTTCTGTTGTTAAGTCTTTCTGAGTCCTGAAAGCCTAGTCAACATGACTTTCTTTGGACCTGCCCTTTAAAATTAAAAACAGAAGATTTAGATACTATTAACGTGACAGGGATTTGCAAACACTGCTTAATACATCTCCCTCCAGTCTCTGGTCACATGACAGTAATATAATTTCACCCGATTCCAGCCACACAAGAAACTGACAACCCGATGTTCTGGGAATGGACTCTACAGTTAAATTTTCTAATCCCCATTTTGTAGATTTATGCTACAATATCATGAAAATGTATCCCATAACACCAAAAATAAAGAAATTGTTTGTGATGAATACTATACACTTCTGCCTATTGATCATATATTAACAGAGGTTTAAACTTGTCTGGGTTAAGCCAAGGATAGAGTAGGAGATAAAATTAAAAGGAATAAAATATAACACTTTAATTGCATTTGTGGCCAAGGGACCTACATTATACAGCAACCAGCATGTAACAGTGTACTTCATGTTCCGTGATTTACCTTGCTGATAATTGCTTTGCACTCCTAATAAATTAACCCACAGAAAATCCATTCATCTGCATCTTCTTTTTATGCAGAGCTAGAGGAAAAAGGACCAGTATAGCAATTTGAGTGGCAATCATGCACTGATTGTAGCAAAGAAAGTAGCATGGTGAGAGTCTTAAGCATTCTGAAAGCATTTCTTTGTAAGAAAAGAGGAAGGGAGAAAGAAGAGAGGGCTTTTGCTAATTAAGTTCTGTTTTTTGTCTTATTTGCTATGGAGAATATATTGTGTTCTAGGTCAAAAATTCTTATTTAATACGTGATATTTCTCACCAGGTATGCTATTTTAATGTCATTAATTTTCTTTAAATATTTATAGAAAATTCTCATTGTTATGTTTAAGATTCCTAGATGGAAAGAATGTATAAATATGTTATTATATTCCTATGAGGTTCCTTCCATAAATATTATTCCATAGTAAATCTCAGATTTGAGCTGCCAATTTTTTTTTTGTTAGACTGTGTAATCAAAATCGTTTTGAATACCTTACTTTTATTCTAATGCTTTGTGTACTTTCAATGCTCTGCCTGGTGCTTTGATGTTACTCAGCTCATTTGGTCCTCATGGTCAACATGGTAGAGTGGAAAGAATGCTGAATGAGTGAGGATGCAGGATTTCTGGTTTCCACCTGATGCTAAATTGGGTATAATATTGGCCTTATTGGTTTACTTGTCTGAGTCTCAGTTTTCTGTGTTTTAACATGAGGAGATTATAAGAGCTGATCTTTAAGGTCCTTTCCAAATTTCAGGTTATGCAGTCAGAATACTGTGAGTAATTAAGGTTCACAGAGGCAAGTGACTTCCCCAGTTTCATAAGGTGGATAGGTGGGTAGGAGAAAAGTAGAAATGAGTTCTGCTTCTAGCAGTATGCAAACTTGACTGACCTTCTTGCAGAAAACAACAAAAATGCTGTTTAGTTTTTAAAAGGCGCTCTAGATACATCAATGAACTGGCAAGAAAATAAGAATTTCTTCAGTGCAGTGTTGCCAGAAAACAGAGGAAATCAGTCAAATTTGGATTTCAGATAAGCAATAAATAATTTTATGAGTATGTCTCAGATATTGAATGAAACGTATGTATACAAAATTATCTGAAATTCAAATGTAATTGAGCATTCTGCATTTTTATTTGCTAAATCTGAAAACTTACTCAGAGGTTAAGAACTAAGTGGAAGTGGGGATCTGGAAAGGTAAATTAGCACAGAAGCAGCTTTCATCAAGAAGGTATTTGCTGAATCCAGATAAACTTGAGCTTTGTCTTTTGCAGAGGAAGGGAATCTAATAAGAGATCTGCTGAATAAAACTGGGACCCTAATAGGCTACATCCTTACTGTAAAACTCGCTAGAATTAACCCTGGTCCCTGTCCTGGATGGTATGTGTGGAAGTACTTGGCATGGATAGCAGCAGCAGTTTCCTGTCTTGAACCTCAGTGTTGGCTGTGGATAAGGGAGAATGTTGACCCTGAGAACTCATATCTGAATTTTATACCTGAATAGTCTCAGGAACCTCAAGCCAATAATTTAATTTAAAGTGAACTTTGGTTACCAGTGTGACCAGGCATCTGACAGAAGCAAAGACTCATGCTGAGAAAGATAAACTCATGCATGGGTGAAAAGATTCCTCACCCATTCATTACAAGGTTAGTGACTGAGACCCCTATCACGAAAGGCGGATTAGAACAGGAAAGCATATGCATTTATTTATAACTTTTACATGACACAAAGAGACAGGGAAATGTGTGTTTTTATGAATGCCTGTTGCAGAAGTATGGTTGGAGGACAAAAGGGTATGAATCTAATGGTAATAAACCAGGGGGAACTTAGCACGATCTGTTTGTTCAGATGCTTCTTGAAAGCTCTGTGTCTTTATTCCTTTTCTCAATATCTATAACTGACTCTAGAAGAAGTTCAGAAAATTCTTTTCTGGATGGCCTGCTTCAGTAGAGAATGGTAGAAGAAGGTCAGAGAGAACTTCTTGCTTGTGCGGCTTTTTTCAAATGCTGAGGTGCCATGTTTTGAGGTAACATGACCTGAACCTCATCACTGAGATATAAATATAACAAAATATACAAGGAAATATGGCACTGTTAATGAGGCTTGGTGTAAACAAGGTTGCTATAATCTCAAAGACATCAGATGTTAGAGTTATCTGGCAGTAGAATAAAATATACATTATCAATATCCTTAAAGATTAAAAAAGGAATTGAAAATGAACAAGAGACTTCATGATCAAATAGATTTAAAAAATCATATATGGTTTTCAGGAAGAAGAAAACAGGCAATATTTGAAAATAAACATTCAACAAATGGTACACACAGATTATACATATTAGGATTGATAGAGGTATATGTAAGAGTATTTGTAATACAGAATAAGGAAAGACAGGAGAAAAGAAAGAGATTAAAATGAATTAGGGTCGTTAAAGAAAAAAGAGACAAAGTGGAGGAGAGGCAATCATTAAATCAATAATGGCTGCAAATTTTCCAGTTGTATTTAAGGTTACCAATCCTCGAAGCCAGAGACCATAATGACACAAGATATTTACAAAGAAATCTACACATAGATATATTAGAGTGTAGATTCAAGACACCAAAGACAAACAGAAGATCTTAAAAGCAGATATTAAATACATATGTACATACACACATATACATATATTAGGAATATATATCTTTTTCATACGTACATATATACATATATATCTACATTTATATATATTTCTTATATATTATCATATATATATATTTAGAAGTAACCAGGTAAATACTAGTCAAAAGAAATTGAGATAGTTCTGTTGATTTCAGAGAAAATAGATATGAAATCAAATGGCTAACTGGAGATAAGGAGTGATTATATGTTAAAAATTTCTAGTTAACAAGAAGTTGTCTATGTGTTTGCTTGTGTGTTGAGCTTATATGTGCTTCATAACCAAGCCTCAAAACATATAAAGCAAAAATTGACTGACCTTCAAAGAGGAGTTGATACCAAGTCTATTGTTATAGTAATTGTGTCTTAGTACTTGTTAGATCAAGCTGACAAAAAAAAAGTAAAGATAGAGAAGATCTAAAGAGTTTAATTAACAAAGGCTAATTGTGAACCCCATATTTATCTCAAGTAATTATGGAAAAAAATAGATCATACACTGGGCCACCACATAAGATTCAACAAATTCAAAAGATCTCATTCAGAGTTTTTTTACTTTGAGCACAAAACAATTGAGTTAGAAACCAACAGCAAACTGTAACCAAGAAAACCAAGAAAACCATAGGCATTTGAAGATCAAGAAACACAATTGTAGGATGCGCAAAGTGCTTCACACCTGTAATCCCAGCACTTTGGGAGGCTGAGGCAGGTGGATCACTTGAGGTCGGGAGTTTGAGGCAAGTGTGGCCAACATAGTGAAGCCCCATCTCTACTGCAAATGTAAAAATTAGCTGGACATGGTAGCAGATGCCTGTAATCCAAGCTGCCTGGGAGGCTGAGAGAGGAGAATCACTTGAACCTGGGAAGCAGAGGCTGTCGTTAGTGGAGACTGTGCCACTGCTCTCCAGCCTGGGTGACAGAGTGAGACTCTGATTCAAAAACAAACAACAGTAACCCCCCCCCAAAACAAAACAAACAAATATGAGTTTAAGTAAAGCATGGGCCAAATAGGAAATTATAAGGAAAACTAGAAAAATTTTAGAATAGAACACAATAAAAAATATTATGTGTTACAATTTATGGGATATATCTAAATTCGTAGTTATAGGAGAGTTTATAGAAATAAGTGCTTATATTAAAAGAGAAAAAAAAGAGAACATTAATGAGCTAAGATTTTTATTTATAACACTAAAAAAAAAAAAAGAAATGTAACCTAAAAATAGATCAAGTGGGATTTACAATAAGACAAAAAACAAAAGTACAGTAGAATCCACAAAACCAAACTTTGTTCTTTACAAAGACAGTCCAACAACCAAATTGATCAAGAAAGGAGAGCACAAAAACAATAATTTTGAAATAAAAGAGGATATTACTGCAGTATTCATAATCAAAGAATAATAAACAGCATTATGCCAACATTGAAGTCTTATTAGACAAGGAAACAGTCTTCAGAATATAATTTACCATAATTAATACAATAAGAGTAGATTATCACATAATCCTATAATCATTAAAGAAATTGATTCAGCAGTTAAAAACCTCCCCTCTTCACAAAGAAACAAACGAAACAAAAACAAAACATTATTCCCAGATGATTTAGTCAGTGTGGATTATGTAACATTCAAGGAATAAATTATTCAAATTTCATACAAATGAAATGTAGGAACTAGAAAGTCTGATCTTGCTCATAGAGAAGAGCATTTCTTAAAACAGTAATAAAATGAATGACACAATATACAAAAAAGGATACTGGACTAAATTGGCATTATTCCAGGAATGCAAGGCTTGCTTTACATGGAATTTTTTTTTAGATTTATTATATTAATAAATGGAGAAAAGTATATCTCTTCAGTAGATGAAGGAAAAAGCTTTTGATAAAATTCGTGATCTATGATCTGTTCATTATGAAAACTTTTAGCAGACTAAAAGTAGATATTTATCAAGAAATGTGTTTCATGTTCTTGATCTTGAGTTAATTTTAAATTAACTGCAAATTATTCCACTAAATGGGAAAAAAATATATAACGCTGCACAAGTGTGCAGCATCTCGCAAGCATGTAGCATTATTTATTTATTTTCCATTTAGTGGAATAATTTGCAGTTAATTTAAAATTAACTCAAGATCAAGAACATGAAAAAGTTGCATACCATTACTATTTTTTATGTACATTATGCTAGAGATTCTAACCAGCTCATTAAGACAAAAATAAGTAAATTGTGACAATATATGGGTTGTAAAGAGATGATTATTGTTTGCATATAAATGTATAGAAAACAAAATAATATGGAGATTATTGAATTAGCAAGAGAAGTTAGCAAGGCGACTAGATATAAAATCAATGTACAAAAATCAATATATTTCTACTCATAACTAAAAAACAAGTATGTAATATTTAAAAAGAGAATGTGATTTATAATAGCAAAAAATGTAAAAAGCATTTATCAAAAAAATCTATAAAAGATATGCATGACTTTTACAGGGAAAATAATAAAGCTTTGTGAGAACACATTGGAAAAGCCCTTTATAAATGGAAGACTCTGGTATTCATGGATGAGAAAAGTGAATATCCTAAAGATGCAAATTTTAATAAAAATTACCTAGATTAAAATTCTATTAAGACTCATAACATAATATTTTGATGTTGCTTTAAAACTGATCCTAAAAGTTATTTGAAAAAGTCAGGAGCCATATAGAACTCAGACGTGGGTCAAGAACTAAGAACTTAGGTGAAGAAATTTTCTTGCCAGATCCCAATAATTAATATAAATGTAGAATAATTAAGACAATATGATATTGCCAAATGGGCTAACAAAGACAATAATTACATTGAACAGAGGGCCCCAAACAGATCCTCACATTTCTGGAAATTTGATTTATGACCCAGATCGCACTGCAAGGCACTAAGGAAAATATAAATTTTTCAACAAATGCCATTGGAACCAGCCATATAATATAATAGTGAAATTAAACCTCATATTTCATACAGCACAGATATCTGTTCTAGGATGACTGAAGACTGAAGCATGAAAGACAACACTGAAACTTTTAGAAAACGACGTATGAGATGATCCTTATAACCTTAGTGTAAGGATAGGTGTCTTTAAAAAGAACCACAAACTATTGAAAAATTAGTTTCAATAATATTTAGAACTTTTTAAAATAAAAAGATCTCATAGAAAATGTGAAAGTATCAACCTCTGAGAGAAGGTATTTGTAACACACACAGCTAAAAATTGACTAGTATTGAGGATGCATAAGGAATGCATACAGACAGACAGAAAAAGAAAACCCAGTGCAGAAATGGACCATAAGACTTGAACAGGTACTTCACAGAAGAAGAAACTTGAACGGGTTCTAAACAAATGAAAGGAAGCTCATTTTCAATAGTTTTCAAAGAAATGAAAATTAAAACCACAATGACATAGCATTTTATACTCATCAGCAGATAGGTGAAAATTAGGAGGTTGACTGAAACAATTGTTGGTAAGTCTATGGAGCAACCATAACTTTTGCACACTGCAGGTGTATACATTGTACAAGCACTGTGGAATATCACTGGACATTATCTAGGGAAGTTGACCATATGAGCATCCTGTGAGCCAGCAAGTCTACTTGTTAGGGATATATGCTAGAGAAATTTTTGTATATGAAAAAAGATGGAAAAATCTTTAGGCTGGTAACTTTTGTACTAGCAAAAATCTGGAAGCAATGAAAATGCCCATTAAAATGAGCATGGATAAAAAATATAGTATAGTCATACAAAGGATGATGTATCCATAAACATGCAGAAATTCAAGGAAATGAGCGTCACTCACAAGTAACAAGCAAATATATGCATGAGTCTCAGAAATCTAGTGTTAAGGGAAAAACAAGTCACAGAATACTATTGATGAACACAGAAAAGTTCATGTTCTTAATTATAAGCAACTAAGCAGTACATTGTCTCTGGATGCAAATTGTTTGGTAAAATTACAAAGAAACAAAGGGAATGAGAAACATGAGATTGAGAAAAGTAGTTCCCCATGGAAGGAGAAACGCAGGGGCTCCACAGATCACGTTAATGGTCCTTTTAACAGTATGGTCCAGAGATGGGCATTGATTTTACTGTGATTCTTAAACTACAGATATTTATAAATGTTTCTTTGCATCTATTCAATATTTAATAAATGCATGTTAAAAAATGGAACCACAATCAGGTTTTGGTCCCTATCACAATGCTTATTCTACTGAACCACATATCTGACCACCGGCTTTTCTCCATTGTGTGTTCTAGAGCAATTAATTACATGCACATCTACCCACATTATTGTCATTACATAATTGTCTTTCAGTTCTCTATCACTCAACTATTTATCATGCCTTCTGCATGCAAATATTTTATTTCTTTTTAAACACAGTTATACTGTGTTCTTTGAGAATGAAAAACATTAATTAAAACTGTAAGTATGAAGGAATAATCTGTACTGAAATGGAAAGAGAAATTTCTGATAATTCTGAAAGACCTGACAGCTGGGATAGTATAGTGTAGTGGTTAGAGGTGCAGGTTTAGAAGTCAGTACATGTAACTTTTAATCCTGGCTCCACTATGTACTAAATGACCTTGACTTTCGATTTCTGAGTCTTGGATTCTTCATAATCTTCTGCTGTTGTGAGGATTTTGTGGGCTGGCATAAGGAAAACATTTATTTGGCTGCCTAGCAGAATTCAGTGTCAGGTAATTGATATCTGTCAACATTATTATTAAGTATCATTAAAGACTAAGAAGGATGCAAAGTTAGCATGTAGAGCTACAGAAAGTAAAAATATACCTTGAAATTAGCTGTTAGTGCAAGTGTAAAACTTCCAGCTTTCCTGTACTTTGGAGAGACTTTTGATATTTTCTGGGTTAAAAAGTCCAATGAATAGAACTGATTTCCCCTCCTGGCCGTGTATTTCTCATTTGATCTGACCCTTCATAATCTCATTTTTTTCTCACCTGAAATATGATGATTATGATGATGATGTTGATACTGGGTCTTTGTGAACCTCTGAAGGGGTAATATACAGAAAAAAACTTATTTAATATATTATCATGATTATTATACCCTGAGAAACAATTTTGAGTATATTCTTTGTAGTTTTCCAGAAACAAAAAGGCAGGTGCTCCAGTTTTTAGTGTGTGTGATTATGTTTTCATGACCTCTGGTCAATGTTGAAGTCACGTGAAAGTGGTTGTATAAAATGTCACATAGCAACATGTCCCATTTGCTTAGCAACAGAAAGAGGACAGGTAATAAAATATTATATATCAAAACAGAGACTGTAAGGAACTAGAGTCAAAGAAGCATCAAAACCTAAACCTACTCATATTTTTTTCCTTAAAAAAACTCTAAAAACCACCCCCAAAAGTGTCGTCCAAAAGAAATTTACCAAATTCCCTGACAATATTCAATTCACTTTATTTTTGTTATGCACTTCCCAGTGTATTTCGTTTAAATGGCACAAATTTAAATAGTCACAGTAATCTAGATGACTTTCTTAGACACTACATAATCCATGTGAGGCAACAAGAGTAAAATACCCCATAGGAGGAAAAATCTCCTGTGTGGCAAATTAACTGCGTAGAACATCAGTGTACAATTTAGTGCTCTGTAAGAAGCAATTTTTTAAAATGGTGTCTGGAAGAGTTAATTTACCTCATAGCAGCAAGTAGTTTATTACAAAAGAATTGCTTACTCACCTTAGATACTTTGGAGTAAATTCATTATAGGATGACTCATTTTGGGGCTAAAGGAACATGTTTGCCATAATGATGGATAATTATACTGTACAATTTCTGCATTATTTATTCTGTTTACCAGCGGATGGACCACTGTTCTTGACAGGGTTTCCATCTGTTTTGATAAGAATTAAGGAGTTTTGAAAGCATTTAAAGATATTCTTCAGTTAGTGCTTTATTTCCTCAACTGCAAAACACCATTCATTTTACCAAGACAGAAAGAAATGCTAATTAAACCCTGACAATGTATTCTTAGGGCTGAAGAATTTTTATTTCATACCTTTTGACAGAGCTCTTTTAGACTTGTTCAGATATGGAAGTTTTAATCCCATCGTACTCTTATACATTCATAAAAAGGAAAACAGAAGTAAAGTATATTAAAGGTATTCCCAAACTATCTTCAAGTTTCAACTCAGAGTCATTTATATCCATGTTTTCCCACAAAGTGTTTTCTTCTGTGCATGAAGTGGACTAATGAGTCAGGATATTTCCAGGACTATTTCACTGTTGTCACTGGCATTAAATTCTAAGTAATTGACAACTTTTGGCTAGTTTTTATGTCTACTCAGTCTTCCCAGAAAATATCAATGGAAGGATTTCAAGCATTGATCAGAGCTCATATTTTTTTTCTAACACCCTTTAATGTTTTGATGGCTGAAAACTAGGAAGCTGCAGTCTGTCAGGTAAGCCTCCAAGAAGAGCAACCAGCTTTGCTCATGAGTAAGCAGATAACTTAAGTCAAGAGTGCTGCCTGGTTACGGTGACTTTAAGGTGCCATTGACTCTAAGATGTGCTTCTATTTTGAAGACATTAAGAATGAAAAAGGTGCATATTAATAGTTTGAAACATGGTGTGGAGTTTTAAACTATTTTTACTTGAATTAATTGCAGATATATCTGCTTACATGAATCTATCAACATATTACTCAAATTAGCATTATTTGTAATCTTATTATCCTCATTAGAGTTGGCAAGAAGATCAGCACTTGGGGTATATTTTTCTCTTGTTTCCCCTTGTATATTGGCATCACATTTTGGGTTTCAGTTTTTAACCTTCCTAGAAATATCATCTGCAATTACAAACACTATTTACTGAACATTTTCCAATTCTTGCTGGAGCTAGTTCACTACAAATTCATTTGGACTCTCATCATTTGGGCCACTGATGCTGCTTGAAAACATCTTTTTCTCCTGTCATATGTGGGGTTCATATCTTACTCTTTGCTTCTCTAAATCGTTTCTCCACAAGGATCTACTTGATTTCTCCGCTTCTATCAAGTTTCCCATAAATAACGCAGCTCAAGATGATCTTCATTCACGACCCTCCTCTCTCATCTCAGATAACGACTGTCTTTTAAAAATTTTATACACGAGAAAAGTGTAGCCTAGTTACAAAGATGTGAAGAGCCTATGTGTCATGTGAAGGAACATACGACGTCTAAAATAACCGTGAACAAGTTTTTGTTGTTTTGAGACAGTCTTGCTCTTGTCACTCAGACCAAGTGCAGTGGTGAGATCTCGGCTCACTGCAACCTCCACCTCCTGGGTTCAAGTGATTCTCCTGCCTCAGCCTCCCAAGTAGCTGTGATTACAGGCATCCGCCACTATGCCTAGCAAATTTTTGTATTTTTAGTAGAGACAGGGTTTCACCACGTTGGCCAGGCTGGTCTCAAACTCCTGACCTCGGGTGATCCACCCATCTCAGCCTCCCAAAATGCTGAGATTACAGGCGTGAGCCACCGTGTCTGGCCCAAGATTTTAAATTCCTTAGACACCATTTCCCTCTCTATTATGTGGGAAGAGTACATACTTAGCAGGAATTTTGTAGATAAAATTATATATGTAGAGCATCTAACGGAGGGCTTGACACATAATAGTTGCTTAATAAATCATACTAGTTGTTATCATATAGGCAATGATAGGACATTAGAGGATTTTTCTTCTGAAAACAGTGCAAAGACACATAAGTCTAGATAAGGTCCACAGAGTATGTCGTATCCCCAAATTCCAAGTCCATGATGATAAATAAATCCAAGTCAAACTGGTAGGACCACTAACAAATTATTTTGAGATTTTCTTCTTGAACATTGTCTTCTTGGGTGAAATAAACCTCCATTTGCTTATTTGTCTTGTGAATCCCATTTTAAGTCTGGCTGGATAGGGTTGTGGCTCCATTAGTAATTTAGTAGAACTAACTCCTATTTTTAAAAGTGATGAAACCACATTTAATTGCCAATGCTTCAGAAATACCGACCCTCTGTTAGACATGGGAAAGGTAAAGCCTTTACATACATAATCCCTAACCTTCATATGAGTCCTTTCTGGAGGGCAGTATCCTTATCCTACTGGTGGGGCAACTGAAATTGAGAGATTAAAAGGGCTGTCTCCTTGGAGGGTGACAGAGCAGAGCTCTGCTTAAAATCTGCTGACTGTGAGGCTGACCCTTTCTCTGCACTTTGCCAGATCACACTGTTTTTTTTCTCTGAGAGTTTACTTTAGGTCATCCTCCAAACTCTGTTTCTTACATCAGCTTGGCTGTTTGTTTGGGGTTGATAAATCATGACTGGAACATTTGAATAATATCCCTGCCCGTATGTTCTTTAAATTCACGTGAAATAAGCAGGGCATTGTCAAAAACTCTATTGTGTGGCATATTTTTCAAGTAATGGTCATGGAGCTGTTGTTTTCACAGTAGAACTCTGAATCCACACCAGAAGTCTGCTGCCATCAAACTACTATTATCTTGGAACTGTTTTGCAAAATCAGTAGAAAGGTAGATACAAAATACAAAAAATGGAACTGCCATTTCACTTAGAAACTGATATAGTTTGGATTTGTGTCCCTACCCAAATCTCACGTCAAACTGTAATCCCCAGTGTTGAAGGAGGGGCCTGGTGGGAGGTGATTGGATTATGGGGACAGATTTCCTCCTTTCTGTTCTCATGATAGTGACTCTTACGAGACCTGATTGTTTAAAAGTGTGTGGCAGCTTCTTCACGCTCTTTCTCCTTCCTTGGTCCTGTAAGATGTGGCTCCTTCTTCACTTTTTGCTATGATTGTAAGTTTCCTGAGGCCTCTTCAGCCATGCTTCCTGTGTAGTGTACAGAACTGTGAGTTAATTAAACCTCTTTTCTTTATAAATTACCCAGTTTCAGGTAGTTTTTTATAGCAGTGCAAGAACGAACTAATAGAAACTTATCAGAAACACGTTATCTGTCATATGTTAATAGTTATTTTTCTAAACGTGATTTTTAATGGCTATGTAATATTTCATTTTATTAATATCCTTAACCAAGCCTCTATTTTACCATTTTGAATAC
This sequence comes from Cheracebus regulus, assembly GCA_963574635.1. NCBI lineage: Eukaryota > Metazoa > Chordata > Mammalia > Primates > Pitheciidae > Cheracebus > Cheracebus regulus. The sequence goes on along the minus strand of CAUYQU010079511.1, from coordinate 45,672 downwards.
ATTTATTAAATACTGTTATATGTTTTTTACGTATCTGTAATATTTCTTTAGGCTGTGTTTCTAAAAGCAGAATCTAGATCAAAACCAGACCTCGTTTAAGGCCTTTAGTGTCTTATATTATACTGGCTTCAACAGAATTTTCAAATTATTTCCTGGAGAGAACTGCTTCCCAATATCTTTACCAGTGGTAAATTTTAGTATTTTTATAAATTGTCAATTATAGAAATGAAAATGAGAGCTTCTTATTTAACTTGCATTTTTGTTTCTTTTTTTTTTTTTTGAGACAGAGTCTCACTCTGTTGCCTGGGGCTGGAGTGCAGTGGTGTGATCTTGGCACACTGCAACCTCCACCTCCTGGGTTCTAGTGATTCTCCTGCCTGAGCCACCTAAGTAACTGGGATTACAGGTGCCTGCCACCACATCTGGCTAATTTTTTGTATTTTTAGTAGAGATGGGGTTTCATCATGTTGGCCAGGCTGCTCTCGAACTCCTGACTTTGTGATCCGCCCGGATCCCAAAGTGCTGGGATTACAGGTGTGAGCCACCATGCCTGGCCCTTAACTTGCATTTTATTCATTATAAGTGAAGTTGATTTTTTTCATATATCATCTGTGTGTATTTCTTCTGCACATTTTCTATTCATTACTTTTGCCAGTTTTTAAATTTGTATTTTATAATTTTATTATTGATTTGTGAAAGTGTTTGATAATTTAAGTATTTGCAATGTATACTGTAAATACTTTTCTAGTTTATTTATATTTTTATGTTTTTAAATTATATTTTTGTTGTTCTTGAAGTTGCTTTCTCTCCCTTCTTTAAGTTTCAACACAGAGAATTAAGCCAAGATTTTAGACAATTGTCTCATGGAAATAACTGCCTTTGATTAGGTTCTATTAAGTAACATGGATTAAGCATGCTAGTTTAAAGTTCAAAATCAGAATTGGGTCAATATTATTAAACCAAAGCCTAGCCAGAATACTTTTCTTTTTTCGATGTATCACTTATACGTATCATTATCAAAGTACTATGAGAGTAGTTTTCTGAAATGACATTGTAATTCACCCAAGTAATCATGTTGATTCATATACATTGTGTTTCTAGGTTATGACTGCCAAGGATTTCTTATACAATTTTATCTTTTGGTCATGCTCTTTCCTGCCTGCCTCTCTCATTCAATTTAGAAAATTCAATCTGGGATTGTACAGTTAATAGTTGGTGTTTCATCATGTTCTTTTTTTTCTTTTTTTTGAGCTGGTGTCTTGCTCTGACGCCCAGGCTGGAGTGCAGTGGTGCAATCTTGGCTCACTACAACTTCTGCCTCCTGGGTTCAAGGGATTCTCCTGCCTCAGCCTCCCGAGTAGCTGGGACTACAGGCGACTGCCACTATGCCCAGCTAACTTTTGTAGTTTTTTTTTTTTTAGTAGGGATGGGGTTTCACCATGTTGGTGCACTTGTCCCCTAAGAAGGATAGAAAAGAACAGGGTGGGAACTCGTTTGTGGTCTATAGAAGGTTTTAGGAGCGTTCCTGAACCAAAGTTAGTCATCAGTGGAGTTCCCTGTCTCACAGGAAGAAGTATGTCTTGGTTATCTCTGCCACATGATGGCCTGGGGGTGCTTTCTTTTGTCTCTTCTCTCAGGATCAGGTTGCATCTTGGTCTAATGAGTCTTTTTGTCTTTGCGACTTTCCCCCCATTTTCTTCTCACAGATATTTCCTCTAATAAAGTCCTTGCATATTTAATCTTGTCTTTGACATCTTCTTAGGGGACCTAAATTAATCTAGAGAGAAATTGGTGGCCAATTTTCTTATTTATAAGAGACGCTGGATTTTTTTCTGTTTCAAAAAAATGTCTAAAATCTTCTTAAAGACTTGTTTCTTCAGTAAATGGGAACAGTAAATGGCAAAACATACATAAAAATTTGCGTGCAATTTTAGTTGGTGCATGAGAACTTTGGAAATCATTCAAGGATCCTCTGATAATCTATTGGACACCAGATTGAGTATTCCCACAATTTCTTCTGAAGACATTGATAGTTGGTATTGATGAAGACTAATTATATACTTTAAGGACTTTTATTTTCCCCTGGTAATACAGGCTACATACCCATTCATATTCTGTGATGATATTCAAATTACTTAACAACCAATCAGAACAATCACCAGCTTCTATAACACAAACTTTTTCCCGCCCTGTTCTTTTCCATTATCTGTCTTCCATGAAATCAAAGATAATTCTTAACTTACACATTCTTCTAGATATTTCTTATGACATGCTCAATACTCTTATTAAATGTCAACAGAGTATGTGGCTTTGGGCTGGGAAGACATCAGGAAAACCCACACAAAAACTAAGAGACAGGAAAACTAGCCGTAAAGAGTTCCTGTTTTAGTTCAGAGTTAAATGGAAGCATGGCTTGCATGGTTTACGTTTGAGCAATTGTTTGCACCCCACTATTCTTTAAACAGCCAACAAAAGGTTTTCGAGGCAGCCATTTTTAATTGGTCCAATCCTCATTCATATCTTTTCAAAAACCCTAACAATTTGTGTTGAACTGCTTGTCTACCTTCTTGTATTCCAACTCTTTGGTTCACTTTGTCTGTTGTCTTTCCCATATGGTTCAAAAAAGCACTATGCATAATGCCTTTCTCTAGCATGCCCTTTTGATTCCTAACATTCTTCTGAGGGCCTTAACTCTATAACCATTACCTGAACATGGTGCTTTCATCTAGGATTAAGTTTTGCACTTCTATTGATCTTCCTCTATGGGGTTGAATGTAGTAAATGAACCTCCTAGCTCCCAACAAATTTGCATGTAATTGCCTGTCCAGTCCTGAACACTGAATACTGGGCTGGAAGAATACACTAGCATTAACTGAGCCAAAAATGTTTTTCTTTCAAAGGCTCTGCTCCTTTGTAAAAGTGACATATATGGGAAGAATCAGAAAGCTCTCTCAAGGCTTGGTAAAATGGCGAGATGGGGGAATGTCCGGAAATTATTACCATGCTATCAAAATTATTATAATCTCTAATGGATCTTTTGGATAAGTCTAGAGCTGTCATTAACCTCTTTTTGACCACTGAAACATACCTACATTTACATACCCCAAAGAAAACTGAAATACTTTAATCATGCCTTCTTTTCACTCGAGTTTCTTTAGACAGATTTTACTAGGTAGTGATAAAAATTTTGTCTTGTACTCGATCTTTGATGGATTTAATGATTGATCATATTTGAAGGATTATTGTTAAATTCTTTTGAATCAAAAAGTAGTTTTATGTGAGAATAGATAACTTTTATATTTAATGTGTTATATAAACCCTCGATTTTTTCCTCTGATCTGTCACAATGGACAAGATATGAAATTTTTAAGAGAGATTAAAATTTACTGCAGAGAAATGTATGATTGTTAGACTTTTATCAGAGTTAATTACAAAAATTCAGTACTACACTGTTTCAAGTCTTGATTTTTAATTTTTTTAAAAGTGATGACTCCATCATTATTTGTGTGGGACACCCTTCATTTGCTGTCGCCCCAATGCAACCATATTATATAGCACCCACTCTATTTACTTTAAAACATTAAGTGATGGATTTAATAAGAATGAAATAAAATAAAGCTTAATTTGCTCGGTAGTAACTGGAGACCGAATGCCCTGTCTCATATCAAAGGACTTGGGAATTATCTCTTATAAGTAAATCCCTTGTTCCTCTTTAGAGAACATGGAAGCCCTGCATTCTGATGATATGTGCCTGAGAGAGGGGTCAAAGTTCCTCTCCTTGTTTGTTCTATTCAGTCTGATGTGCCGATGAAGTCAGCAAGTTAAAGACATGCTTTGGAATGATCAAGAGGAATTACTTAGGAGGAGGTGTGGTTTGTGAGGAAATGTTGAAAGCATTTGTAAATTGCACTAATAACTGCTGAGATTCAAGCATTATTAGCACTGACGGGAATCCAGCTGAGTCTTTAGTAACATCGTAACTTTTTATACTACCCCTATGAAAGTGGCAATGTTAATGTCAATTTGAGTTAAATTCTTAAGCATCCTGCTTTTGATTAGTTCAAAATGCCAAATACTAATACTATTTCATAAAATTCTGTGAGATATAAAAAATAGACATATTTAAATATGTCAATTAGTGCTGGCATTGGCAGCACATATACTAAAATTGGATACAGAGAAGATTAACATGGTCCTTGCACAGAAATGACATGGAAATTCATAAAATACACTCCATAGTTTAAAAGAAGTAAATGAAAATAAATATAGCAATTAAGTTTGAGAAAGATAAGAAGGAAGATTGTAGAAAACAGAGCAAGTTCTATTGTTTTAGGCCAGACAATTATGCCAAGAATTATTTCTATCATTACCATTCTATTATTCATGTTAAGGGATATCATTTGACTAATAATAATATCCGCAGGCACTGTGTTAAGCCCTATATGAGTTAACTCATTTGATTCAACACAAATAGTGAGAATATGAGATGTGGACAACTTTAAGGCGAGGAACTAGATTTTAGGGAGAATAGGGACCTGTCTAGAGTCACTCTATTTGTGAAGGATATTTTCTGCCTTTGAACCTTGGTTGTCAGACACAATCTTTCTAACTTGCAAAATGCTCAAACTTGTGTTATGTATGCATTATACAGCTTTGAAAACCACTTAGGTGATAAGGGGAGAAGGGTGTCAATTTAAGAATCAGGAGATCCGTGTTCTAATTCTGACACTAATCTCACTTTGTTCATGAAACAGTTTTGTTTTGTTTTTTTTTTTTTAAAGCTAACAAAATGCAATTAAACTTGTATCATACAGGCTAAGGGAAGTCAATCGTTTAAGTTGTAGCCTGTATCTCTTCACATCTCATGTGATATATGCACTCCTTCCCTCCTGATAGTGCTTTTGTCTGAATTGCTAGTTCTTCAGTAAAGTGACATGAAGAAATGTATTTAAAATGAAATAGGAATAAAATAGTTAATACCAAAAACATGTTTTAAATTAATATGGAGTCGTATGAACATAAAATGATGTTTTAAAGAATAACGTTATTAAATTCTCTATCATTTTGAAAGGACAGGACATCATGGCTGAGAGGAAGAACATGCCCAGTTCTTTGAGATGAGTTCCATACACTGGATTTAGATCTATACACCCTAAGATACAGAAGTGACTTGTAGAATTATTGCCAGAAATATTTTGACAATATATGGAGAAAGGAAATACTGTTGAATGGAAAATGTTTCCTCAATTATCATAAAGGAGACAAAATATGTTTTAAAGCTGTACAACTGCACACTGATAACCCTGCAACCCTCTTAGTAGGTTATGAAAGGGACAGTTTGTAGAGGAAAGGTCACGAGGAGCCAGCATGGGTTCACTGAGAATGAGCAATACCAAGGTAGCTAATTTCACATCTTAATAGATTAGACTTACAGGTTTGGGGAATTTTGGAGACATAGTAAGTAAATCTATTTCTGGACTTGAGTCTAAATAGCAACATATTGCTTAAAATTCCCAGAAATTTTGTATTTACTTTAAACCAATTTTCCTTTAACTTCTGAGATGCTGATTTACTAGATCCTGGTTGGGGCTGGGAATATGTATTTTACAAAGTTCCCTAGGGAGTTCTGATCATCTTCTATGTTTGGAAATCTCTGTGTTGGGCAATCCATTTTTTTTCCAGCAGATATGAATACATTTTTTTGACCTCCACTCTTTACTCATAAATTTAGCATCTGTTTTTGAACCTCATAAGGCCTTCAGACAATTTGAGAAAGATGAGAAGAAAGCAAAGATGCTTATTTGGGAACATCCTAATGTAGCCATTCCAAGGTTAAATGCACAGATATGAAGCTGGCTTCCTAGATCCAAAGCCTGACCCTCTAGCTGTGTATGTTGCTTTATGTGTTTGTACCTTTGTTTGTTTTTACATGTAAAATAGTAATAGCGCTTGCTCATTGGTAATTAATTGGGATACAAATGAAAGTACTTATAACAGTGTTAGTGTATAGGATATTCTCAATTAGAGTTGACTATATTACTATTACCGTTATAATAAATACCTATTATTTTTCAGGTGGGACTACCAAGATGAAAAGATATACTCCTCAATTTTACAACTTCAGGAAGTTTATCATGGGAGTCAAGTGTGCAAATCAACAATTGGCATGCAACTTTCAAGGTACAGCTTTAAAAGTATATATGAATTTTATTAGGCAACATCAGTGATTCACATTACTTCACAGCAATGTTGTCACCTGAGCTGGATATTTTGGTGAATTATCTGGACATGTAAGCAGGGGAAAACTCATTCCAGATGAAGGTAATGTTATGACAAAGCTACTAGAGACTGGAAAAACCTGGCTTTCCAGAGACTGAGTATTGCTTTAGTGGGCAATGGGAGGCGACAGGAAAGGGAGCTATATTAGGATTTGCTTTAGAGGACTCAGTGCTGGCTAGATCCTTCAGGGCCCGGAATACCATGCCAAGGAAACTGACTTTTTCCATCCTTAATGGGAGTCATGAAAAGATTTTAATCCAAGAAATGATGCTATTAGATTTTCATATAGGATTGTAGGAGGCAGTTAATAGAGTTGAAACTAGAGGCTGGCACACTAGTTAGGAGGCTGTTATTACAATTCAGGCAAGGCTTGGTAAGGGTCAAAACCAGAATGGTGACAATGGGATGGAGAGCAATATGTGATAACTGCTGGTAGGGAGATCCTAGACATCTTGCCGGAGGAATGCTGGTTATTGGCAGATGATGAAGGAATGGGAAGAAAAACAATTCCCCAGTTATATCACTCAGCAAATAAATGATTGAATATTTTCTCAAACGGAGCTAGAAAATACAGCATAAAGAGCATATTTTGGAGAAAATTCAAGTTGTGTTTTATTATTGCTAGGTTTTGTGTGTGTGTGGAGTGGGGGCTGGGAGAGTGTTGATATATTCAGATAAAGCGATCCAGAAGGTAGTCTGGGTAGTTAGGTCGTAATCTTTGGGGAGAAAGTGGAGTTTGGTGTATTGATTTTGGGGTTGCCTCCTAAAGCCATGCTTATGAGTTAGGATTCAATTTTACTACATATACTTCATGTAACAATGATTTAATGAAGACAAAAAATGCATTTCTGTCTCCCCTAAAAGAATTTTGGAGATATATAATTCAAAGAGAGAATAATAACTCTACAACAATGTTGTCTCTTTCTAGCTCACTTCTTAGCTACCTTTAGGTCAAAATCTGTTGCCAAAGTTCTAACATTCATCTCTTTGTTTGTTGTGATTTGGAGAAGAAAAGTGACCTTCCTTTCAAAAGAAACCTTTTGGAAGCCCCACACTTTTGCTTATTTCTCATTGGCTAGAACATAGTCAAGCCACAGGATTCTGGGTAATGTAGTAATTTTACTGGATGGATATGTGCCCAGCTAGTTGCAGTTCTGCTACAAATGTAGATTAGCGTCCATCCTGTTGGCCACATGCCATGAGGTGGCAGGTGCACTGCAGCCCCCGGTGCGGGCCGTGCTGCCTGTGCTGGATATGAAGCGGCCCTTTCTGTGCCGGGAGCCGCTGAGTGGCCAGGACATGAGCCTCAATGTCCCTGCTTCTGTTCCTTGTTCCCTTATGGACGTCAAAGTGCTGGCCTTCTCTGGTTAGCCTCTCACTGAAGTTTTAGATAGTACAAAGTCTTCAAAGGAGAGCAGCAAGGCTAGAAAAGGTTTCTCTTTTTTGGTAACTGCAATAGCTACTGTCGCATATGCCGCCAACAATATCTTCCCCCAGTTTGTTCCCAGCACGAAGGCTTCTGCTGATGTGTTGGCCATGTTGAAATCAAATTCAGGTTATCCGATATTCCAGAAGGCAAGAATATGGCTTTCAAATGAAGAGGCAAACTCCTGTTTGTGGGCCATAGAACCAAGAAGGAAACCAACTAGAAACCTGCAGTTGAAGGATCCCGTTTGAGGGATCCACAGCATGATGTAGAACAAGTAAAGAAACCCCAGTAGGTTATCCTGGTAGGTGTTTGCATTCATCTTGGTTATGTACTCATTGCAATTGCAGGAGGTTCTGGTGGTTATTACTGCCCTTGCCATAGGTCATGCTATGATGCTTTTGGCAGGATCAGGAAAGGGCCTGTGCCTTCCAACCTTGAGTTCCCTCATATGAGTTCACCAGTGTTGATATAGTCATTGTTGGTTAGAGACTTGGACTCAAGTCATAGGCTTCTTTGTCACCTCAGAAGAGTTACTTGAGTGCAAGCCTTCTGCACTTCAAGTTGGTTGATGTGAAATACGTAAGAATCGATGATAATGTGTTTGCAAACATCAGTGTGAAGTAAATTGCATTAAATATTGAAGACTCAAGCATTTACTTAATAAAGCCATGGTTAAACACTGTTAAGCTCAGTCATACACTTGAAAGGTGCAACATCTTTTAGCTAATTTTAATGAAAAATTACAGACTGTTGTACAAAGAAAATATGGAAGAACAGTGAATATTTCCAGGCCACTCTGAGTCTCTGCTATGCCAGGGAGTGGATGCATTCAACCAGGAAAGGGTACAGAGTGAGGAAGGTGAGCAGCAAAGGATGGAACCTTGAAGAGCATTCGAGCATTCCATCCTTCTGCAGAGACCCCTGGTAGACTGTGCCCCGTTGCTCATCCCTATTATGTTACATCTGGATACTCCTTTCTTATATCTCTTCAGCCCCTGCTTTGTGCTTCTGCCAGTACCTAGTTTCTGAACCCAAATTATGTCTACACACTGTCAAAGACATGACTGGAAGAATAAAGATAAGTTTATTAAAATATCCACGTATTTTCTATATGTTACTCAAATTAAGTTTGTATGTTTGAGCGAAATTTTTACTTAAGTATAGGTGTTTTGTTATTCTGAGTACTTTAGATTACAGACGATCACAAATATACTTTCCCAACTTGATGTTCACACATTTTGAAGATTTTCTCTGAAGCATGCTGTAAAACCTCCACCCAACTTTTATGTTAATGAATCTTGTTCGAGTGTTGCTATAAAAACACCAACAGTGGAAAAAACAATGCCCTCACATTTGTTTTCTTAAACCAACAAAGCCCCTACATTTTTTTTTTCATTTCCTTTTTTTTGAGACAGAGTCTTGCTCTGTTGCTCAGGCTGTAGTGTAGTGGCACAGTCTCAGCTCACTGCAACCACTGCCTTCAGGGTTTAAGCTATTCTCCTGCCGCAGCCTCCCAAGTAGCTGGAACTATAGGCGTGCACCACCATGCCCGGCTAATTTTTTGCATTTTTACTAGAGATGGGGTTTCACCGTGTTAGCCAGGATGGTCTCAATCTCCTGACCCCGTGATCTACCTGCCTAGGCCTTCCAAAGTGCTGGGATGACAGGTGTGAACCACCGCACCCAGGCCAAAGCCCCTACATTTTAAAAGTTAAACAAATTCTCACTCATGACACATTGTCAAATTATTTCATATAAAAAACTAGTTTTATTTTACTTTTAAAATTTTTGGGTGGTTCTGTTTTGCAGAGAGTTAGGAGTTTTCCTTTATTTGACCTAAAATTACTAATTCAGAAAAGGTAGCATGGAAAGGCTAATATGGAGAATCTTTTTATTAGTTTCACATTGGAATTTTTATTGCCACATCTGTTACAAATTGGCCATAGATGGTAACAGAGGTTTTTATAAAGCTGCTATTTCACTGATCATACGCATCGGGCTTGGAAAAGACCTGTTATAATCTACTTCATATGTATAGTACATTCATATCAAAGCTCGCCAATAGGAATTTCAAAATAAACTGACTCCAAGGCAATCAATTAATATCCTTTAAACAGTGTACCACAGAATTTCCAGTAACCAGATTTATTATAACATCATGTGCATTACAATGAAATCTCGTAAGATAACTGTCAATTATATTTTCCTTCATTTCATTAGCAGAGAGGCCAGATATTTTTGTACAGCTGAGAATTCATGGCACTTAGTATACAATTGTACTGTAAATTGCTTTATTTTAAAAAGCGCCTGTTTGTGTCATGGCATGATTGGCATTTTGGCAGAACTGTGTAGAACTCTGGAAATAATATTTGTTACTTAACTGATGGATTTACAGGAAAGGCTCAAAAATGAAAAAATACTTTTTTGTAGAAAAAAGTGATAATTGCTTTTGGGACCATATGGTTTCATGGTTAGAGCTGGGTAGTGTGTCTTTCTGAGCTATCTCTATGTATTTGTATGAATAAGTAAACAATACATGTTTATACATTCATTCAGTCAATATTGTAGGAATGTCTATTATGTATTTATTCACCTAGTATGGTGAATACAACAGACTTGGTTCATGGCATCAGTGAACAAATATTCTATAGAGGAAACAGAAATAAACATGAAGATACCTTTATAATATATACAAACATATAAATAAAATAGATGTTTCAGATGCCATTTTATGTCTCCAAAATGAAGCAGCGCTAAATTAAGATTTTAAAAGTAGGTGGCAAAAGCCATGTAGAGAACTAATAGCTCCCTCCCTAAAAATAAAGGTTATAAAAGGGTCCAGAAAGCAGAACATGTATATAGAGAGAATTTTTAGGGAGACCTGCATGGGTTCTTTGAGCTCTTCTTTCCCACCTCATCACAATAAGAGAGATTAATTGAGTTCAGTTCCTAAACTTACTAAGAGTGGACTCACTGAGATAATCCTGAGGGTTGATGCATGTTCCTCAAAGTGAGAAGACCCAGGGGACAATCCAACTCCTACCTAAGAAATGTAACAGGCATGGGGATCTGCTGGCTGACTTCCACTGGAAAAGTCGAGCAAGAAGTGACTACAGTGTTGTATAGCCTGAGTTGGCAACATTAGCAGGTGCTGCTGTGACAAATGCGTGTTTTCTCTGCATTCAGTTTCTGTGCAATCAGATCTCTGATTCCAAGGTCAGATCCTCTCTGGAGAAGCAAACAGACTTCAACGAATACACTCAATCTATCTAATTCCTTGAGTGCAGGAGCAGAGGCAGTGATAACCAAGGATCATTGTGTTGCCAGTTCGAGGGAACTGCAGGTGAAGTTCTCCCAGTGGTGGCAGTCTCCAAGAACCCACCAAAGGACCCCTGAGGGAGATGCTTCTCACCACCTGGCCGACTTTCGGTGTGGTATGCCAACTCACAACAATATCAGCTGAATGAATACTTACACTTCCCCTGGCCCATGTTCCATGAAAGAGTCAGAAGCCACTTCAAGATAGGGCAGAAAGAGTATAAGTGAAAGGTCACTTAAACTTCTGCCCTGGAGTTTCCACATGTTTTAAGATAGAGTTAATAGTACCATATCACAGAGTTGTTGAGAGGATTACACGGGGTAAATAGTACCCCCGGAACAGTGACTGACACACAGTAAGAACTATGCGAGAGTTAGATATCATTTGAAAAGAAGCAGCACTACCAGGCACAGTGTCAAAGGAACGAAGGGAGGATGGTTTCAAGAAGACTTTGAACATAAAAAGAGAAATCAAACAGGGAAGGAAACCTAATACACAGGGTTTCCTAAAGTTAGCATTTATTTATTTGACAGTGATTTCATCTCTCCATACCATTTTTCCTTCAGAAACTTTTACTGCTGATCTGGCTTGACGTAAATATTGCCAACTTCATTTGACTTAAAATTCCCCCCACTCCCCACTGCCTTATTGTGAGCATTAACCTATATGGAATGAGGTCAAACATTGCTAAAGAGAAAGAGGTTGCCGATTATCTTTTCTAAATGATGGCCTGGTAGCTATGTTTCCTTAAACAAATCTCTAATATTGATCACTGCATTTGTTTATTGCCGTTAGCACCTTATTGATACCATCACTAGGACAGACATTTTCAACCACTTTTTTAGATAGATGACCCATCACTATCCATAGCTTCCACATGGAGCAATAGTTCTGACATAGGGTGGGGAAGTGCACTCCATCTGTAGGGAGAAGAGGTGCATGTAGTTAGATAAACTGCATGGTGATTCTGCTCTAGGTCATCCCTTGCTTACCATCCCACACATCAATACGCCTCCAATTCCGCCTTCCTTTCCACACACACCTTGAGAACCTGATGGCAACGGTCCAAGATGGTGTAACTAATTAATTAATTAGTGCCTTTTTTGTTTAGAAAATGAAGTTGATCACTAAATTCGATTTCTAAAAAAAGATTTGTTGAGATGTGATTTATGCACAATACAATTTACCCATGGAGATGGGATAATTCCACGGTTTTTAGTGTAGTTACAGACATGTGCAACCATCCCCATAGTCAATTTTAGAATGTTTTCATCACTGCCAAGAGAAACCCTCTGCCCTTTAGCCCTTGTCCCTTATTCCCAACTCTCAGACCCATAGCCTTAAATAACCACTAATAGATTTGCCTGTTCTGGACATTTCCTATGAATGCATCAGATAATTCATGTTCTGTCTCTCTCTGTCTCTCTCTGTCTCTCTCTAATGTGTCTGTGTATATGAATGACTTTCCTTAGCATAATGTTTTCAAGTTTCATCCATGTTGTAGCATGTACAGTACTTTGTTTATTTTTATTGCCAAAAAATATTCCAGGGTCTGGCTATGTCATATTTGTTTATGCATTTTTGTCCCTCTGTTGATGGACATTTGTGTTCCTTCTGCAGTCTCTTTCTCCTTTTCGTGTCTTTGCAGCTTAACTATGCAGTGCGTCAAATCATGTAATTATTTTGGGTGAAGTTAATGGATCTTAGTGGCTATCCAGGTACCAAATTAACTCAAGATCAAGAGAGTGATATAGCTTAGAGAATTATAAACAATAATGTTGGTTATGGTAACATAACCAACAATATGTAGCACTAGTAAGTTTCAAATGCTAAAAAGTGAAGTAGAGCCAGCAAAACTGAAACGAGTTTTCAGTGCTAAGAACTGTCCAGATTTCTTGGAATGCTAGAGCCAGTTTGCCTGTTCCTATCCCTGCTGCTAGCCAGCATTGACACTTTATTTGCAGACTGAAGAACACGTAAGGATTACGTTATCAAGAATTCCTAAAAATAAATTATTTACTTATATTTAACAATCATTTGCAACTTCAGCAAACATTTATTTTAAGGTACATAGCAGCTTTTAAACCATTGCCAAAATATTAGGGTGAATAGGCTTTTTTTTTTTTGTCTTGGCAGAGTGTACATAAACATATGATGCTTTGCTTAAATATTCATAGACTCCCAGCTCACAGTATAGTAACTTAATAATAAAATATTTTGAAGAGGGAACGATGCTGTGGAGCTTGTGATACCACTAATGGATTTGAAGAGGATGCTAATGCATTGTAGGAGGAAGTGAATTGAGCTCTCGTGTGTAAAGGAGGATTATAAAATATAATTATGAAAAAGCAATAGTGGCAGGCTTGAGGAAGTTCTGTTGATGTGTGGGTACTACAAACGACATGTTTTGTTGATGAGAAAGAGGCTTAGATGGATATTTACTGTGCTAGCAATCTTCTCTATCCGGAAACATGAAATGCATTATAGAAATGGCCATTTTGTGAACTCCAGAGTGAAAATTAAATAGTGTAAGATGGAGGCTGACAAGACCCATGCAGCTTTTCATTTCGAATAGCAGTTGTCTGGGAAGGCGAGGTTTTCACATCAAGAGTTTCGTGAAGACACCAGAAGAAAAAAAAGTGATATGACTGTCAAAGTAGAGGGAAAACTTTTTTTTTTTTTTTTGGTAAAAAGAAGCTTAAGGAATTCTAGAAAATTAAATAATTCATGGCATCCTGCAAGAAGTGGAGGAAACATGAAGACTTTTCTGAATATCATTTCCTGGGTGCAGCTTTGACAACTTCTTATAAATTGTGGGCATCGGTGGGGGCAACTAGACTGGGACATAAAATTAAAATTTTGACTTCCCTTAGTTTCCAGTCCTAATCTCATTGATTTATCTAAGGCTCTGCCTCCTCAGGCAAAAGGAAGAAATATTCTTGGAATATTAGTCTAATATTTGCAGAAAAAAATATTCAATGCCCAATAATTCAATAGAGGTAAGAACATTGAAGACATAGATCATAATTGATAGAGTTTTAGTTTCAAACTATAGCCCCTTTCCTTTATTATTATTTTTGAAACAGGGTTTCCCTCTTTCTTAGGCAGGTCTAGAACTCCTGGCCTCAAGTGATCTTCCTGCCTTGGTCTCCCAAAATGCTTACAGGTGTAAGCATCCATGCCTGGCTAGAAATTCTTAATGATATGAATTTAATTCCTAATGATATTAAAGCTCAGTGTTTTACTCCAATCTATTTCTTTTTCTTTTTTTGAGACCAAGTGTCCCTCTATTGCTCAGGCTGGTTTTGAACACTGGGGGTGCAGGACCCCCTGTCTCAGGCTTCTGGGTAGGTGGGATTACAGGCACTCACCACTGTGCCAGGCTTACCTCAATCTTTAAACAAGGGCGATAAATAAAGTAGGAATAAAGTTTATTTTTCAGAAGCACATAAGAATGTTGCCCTTTTATGGAGCTATTTGGGAGGATAAATGAGTGCTCTAATAATTTTGACATTGTTTAAAACATTTATGAAATGCTATAATTCTCTAAATAAATTGTTTAAAAATTACAAAAAAACACAGAAAATATATGCAACACCATGTTTAAATAGTTGTTAACATTTGCCGTATTTAGTTCAACTCTCTCTCTTCTCTTTCTGCTCCCCTTGCTTTCACACACACAGACTCACACAAACACACACACACACATTTTATACAAGCAGCACTCCACGGATACATCTACATTTTCACTCTTAGAGGAAGACATTTTTGAGAAATTGATGTGAACTTTTCCCAGGCATTTTTGAATTTTTTTGAAACTTAAAAACACATGAAAACTTACAATATTATTTTAAAATGTATATTTTTGATGTCCCCTGAAAGTGTCCTTTTGCAACTTATTTCACTTAGGAGTACGTTTTAAGGTTTGTGTAGATATACGTTCATCTATTTAAACTGCAATATAGTATTCCATTGTATTAACCACAGATTTTTTCATGAATTCTTTCCCTGAAAGACTAAATACAAATATCAGCATATTTTATCAATTAACAGCTATTCAGGCTTTTATAACATTTTAATTTATATCCTTTGCTCATCATTTGACTGAATTTTTTTTATCATTCTATATTTTGTTTAAAAATTTTTAACTTGGAAATATTCCATCTGGACACAAACATCTGCTTCATTCTTTTACTTATGTATAGTGTGAAGCCATTGTAATTTAAGCATTCCCCTACTGATGAACTTTTTTAAAAATTATACTTTAAGTTCTGAGGTGCCTGTGCAGAATGTGCAGGTTTGTTACATAGGTATACATGTGCCATGGTGGTTTGCTGCATCCATCACCCTGTCATCTACATTAGGTAATTCTCCTAATGCTATCCCACCCCAGCCCCCTAACCATCCCCTGACAGGCCCCTGTTTGTGATGTTCCCCTCCCTGTGTCCCTGTGTTCTCATTGTTCAGCTCCCACTTATGAGTGAGAACATGCAGTGCTTGGTTTTCTGTTCTTGTATTATTTTCCTGAGAATGGTAGTTTCCAGCTTCATCCATGTCCCTGCAAGGGACATGAACTCATCCTTTTTTATGGCTGCATAGTATTCCATGGTGTATATGTGCCACATTTTCTTTATCCAGTCTATCACTGATGGGCATTTGGGTTGGTTTCAAGTCTTTGCTGTTGTGAATAGTGCTGCAGTAAACATATGTGTGCATGTGTCTTTATAATAGAATGATTTGTAATCCTTTGGGTATATACCCAGTAATGGGATTACTGGGTCAAATGATATTTCTAGTTCTAGATCCTTAAGGAGTCGCCACACTATCTTCTACAATGGTTGAACTAATTTACACTCCTACCAATAGCGTAAAAGCATTTCTATTTCTCCACATCCTCTCCAGCATCTGTTGTCTCCTGACTTTTTAATGATCACCATTCTAACTGGCGTGAGATGGTATCTCAATGTGGTTTTTATTTGCATTTCTCTAATGACCAGTGATGATGAGCTCTTTTTTCATATGTTTGTTGGCTGCATAAATGTCTTCTTTTGAGAAGTGTCTGTTCATATCCTTTGCCCACTTTTTGATGGGGTTGTTTTTTCTTGTAGATTTGTTTAAATTCTTTGTAGATGCTGGATATTAGCCCTTTGTCAAGTGGGTAGATTGCAAAAAATGTTTTCTCATTCTGTCGGTTGCCAGTTCACTCTAATGGTAGTTTCCTTTGCTGTGAAGAAGCTCTTTAGTTTAATTAGATACCATTTGTCTATTTTGGTTTTTGTTGCCATTGTTTTTGGTGTTTTAGTCATGAAGTCCTTGCCCATGCCTATGTCCTGAATGGTATTGCCTAGATTTTCTTCTGGGGTTTTTATGTAAAAGATTTCTTCCTATGTTCTAGATAGTATAAATGGTTTGTATTTGTATAATACAGATCATAGGATTCTACAGAATAGTACTACAAAATCTCCCAATCTGTGGTCTTTGTTTCACCTTTGTTAAAGAGCCTTTTTCATACTGAAATTTTTTAGTTGCAATGGTATGATTTAGTATCTTTCTTTATATTATTGTGGTGTGGTATTTGTATAAAAATCCTCATGTCAGGTGTGATGGCCACACCTGTGATTCCAGCACTTTGGGAGGCCAAGATGGGTGGGTTACTTTGAACTCAAGAGTTTGAGACCAGCCTGAGGACCATGGCAAAACCCTGTCTCTACAAAAAATACAAAAATTAGCCAGGCATGGTGACACATGCCTGTAGTTCCAGCTACTTGGGAGGCTGAGGCTGAAGAATCTCTTGAACCTGGGAGGTGGAGATTGTTGTGAGCTGAGATCATGCCTCTGCACTCCAGCCTGGGTGACAGAGTGAGATCCTGGCAAAAATAAAAAACAAAACCTAAAGAAAAATTCTCTTTGACCCAAATATCATATATTATTCTTTAATATTTTATTCCAAAATTGCAGAGTTAACTCTTCACATTTAGGTCTTAATCCATTTGTCTGTGTGTATATGTTTGTTTGGGTGCATGCATGTCTGCAATGCAAGGTAAGGATCCAGTTGCATTTCTTACCATATGTCAGTAATTATTTTATCACCATTTAATTAACTAGTCTGTCTTTCCCCAGTGATTTGTAAGGGCATCTGTCTTACACTAAGCCCATATACATTCAGTAGTGTGTATCTAACAATGGAGTAGACTTGTTCAGCTGTATAGGAAAAGTGTTTTATAAGAAACTGTCAAACAGGTTTTCTTTTTTAAGACAGAGTTTCACTCTTGTTGCTCAGGCTGGAGTGCAGTGGTGCTATCCCAGCTTACTGCATCACTGCAACTTCCACCTCCCAGGTTCGAGAAATTCTCCTGACTCAGCCTCCCAAGTAGCTGGAATTACAGGTGCCCACCACCACGCCCGGCTAATTTTTGTATTTTTAGTAGAGACTTGGGTTTTACCATGTGGATCAGGCTGGTCTCAAACTCCTGACCTCAGATAATCTGCCCGCCTCAGCCTCCCAAAGTGCTGGGATTCCAGGCATGAGCCACCACGCCTGGCCACAGACAGCTTCATATGGTGACTGTACAATTTTGAAGTCCCACAGGAACTCTATGAGACCAGCACTTGGCAAGGTGAGAATGAGTTTGTGAGTTACTTGTTTATGAATTTTTAATATTAGCTTTGTCATATGTGTGTAGCAGTATCTCATTGTGCTTCAGGTGTTTGTCATCTGTACCTTTTTTTTTTGATAGTGTGTTCATTTAGATTTTTGTCCATTCTTTTATTGGTTTGTTTCCTTATTGTTGCATTTTGAGAGTTTATATTCTAGATACAAGTCTTTTGTCAGATATGTGATTTGCAAATATTTCTTTCTCAGTTGGTAGTTTGCTTTTCATTTTCCTATGTATTTCACAGAGCAAACAATTTTAATTATGAAGAATCCAAATTATCATTTTTTTCCTCTTTTATTGGTTGTGCTTATGGTATTGTGGCTAAGAATTATTTGCCTAACCCAAGGTCAAATGTGGTTTTTTTTTGTTTGTTTTATTTTAAAAGTTTCACAGTTTCACATTTTACTTTTATACCCATGATCTGTTCTAAGTTAATTACACTAATAGTTGTGAGTATAGGTTGATCAGCTTTTTGAATACAAATGTCTGATTATTCTAGCAACATTTGTTGAGAAGCCTGTTCTTTCAAAGGGTTGCCTTTGTATCTTTGCAAAAGTCAGTTGGGCATATTTGTGTGGATTTATTCTGATATACTATAAGCTTAGCCTTGATCACTATACCTTTATAGTAGACCATAAAATCACATAGTATGCATCTTCCAACTTTGTAATTTTTCAGAATTTTTCCTTTGGGATTTTGATTGGGTTCATATTAAATCTATAGATCAATCTGAGAAAAAATTTTCATGTTAATATCAAGTTATTAAATATGTGACCATGATATATCTCTTCATTTTATATAGACTTGTTTAATTTCTGTCATCAGTGTTTTGTAGTTTTTAGCATACAGATCCTGCATAGAGATATTAGAGAAACAGGTACTGGACCCTTGGGGAGCTGTCAGGGGACAGGTAGCAGCTGCGGGGGAACTCGGGTAGAATCAGGGGCATCAACAGTACCTAGGTTTAATTTGTCTATGGCTAGGTTTAATTTTCTAAATCCAATCTGAAAAGCCCTGTTTTTCAGCTGTTGGTTTTTGTCTATCTACGTTTATTTGAATTTGTGTTTCTACTTCCTACTTTTATGCTGTTTATTTATTACATTTTTCTTGGCTTTTTCTCTTCCCTATGGGTATCTACTAAATGTATTAAATTTTGTTTGTCTTCATTTTCTTTCCCTTTTCTGTTGTTTTGGAAAATAAAGTTTTTATTTGTATTTTCTTAATAGCCACCCTTAAAATTTGAATAAGAAATCTTTAACTTAACCTAAAGTTAGGTATTGGTTGCCTTTAACTTTTTCAAGACAAAAGAAGCTGAACTTTTTAATCTGCAAATCTCTCATGCCAAAGATGAGTAATTTTCATACAATACTTTAAATTATACTTTGTCTTATGCTTAACTGGTGTTATTTTATGAAGTTCATACTTGCTTATAGATTAATTTTTTAGTGTTGTTTATTGTATCTCCTTCAATGTAGGGTCAATTATCGTTTTCATTAAATATTACTTAGCATTTCTTTTAATGAACATTTGTAAGTAGTACATTTCCTTTTCCTTCTTTCCTGCCCTCCTGCCCACCTGCCTGCCTTCTCCCTCCCGCCCTCCCTCCCTCTCTCCCTCCCTCCCTCCCGCCCTCCCTTCTCTCCCTCCCTCCTCCCTTCTCTCCCTCCTTCCCTTCCCTCCTCCCTCCCTCCCTCTCTCTCTCTCTTTTTCTTTCTTTCTCTGTCTCTCTTCCTTTCTTCACAATTGTTTTCCTCACTTTTATGGAAGCATAGTTTAGTTAGACACAAATTGTTGTTTGACAATTCTTTTCTGTAAATATTTTCAGCATATAATTCCATTATCATGTAGACTCTATTGTCTATTATCAATTTAATTTTGTCCCTTTGCAGATAATTTACTCTGCCTTCTGGTGGCTTTTAAAGTTCTCTTTTCCAGTATTCTTTGGTTTCACAATAATGTGTCTAGGTGTGGATTTATTTTTATTTATGGTCTTTTAGAGTCATTGGACATGCATCTTCAATCTGGGAACTTATATATTTCATCTTTTCTAAAAAATTTTGGCTATTGTGTCCTTGCAAATTATTTCACTCTATTCTTTTCTTTTGGAGCTTATCTTAGCCATGTATTGAAAATCCTCATTTTTATCTATTATGTCTCTTTATCACTGCTTTATATTTTCTAACTTTGTGGTTTTAGTGACTGATTCTGTGCAGTTTCCTTAGATTTATATTATGGGTCACAAATTCTTTCAGCTGTGCCTAATCTTTTAAGTTGTCCATTGCCTTTTTAATTTCAATGATTATATTTTTTATTTGTATAAGTTCTATATGGCTTTTTTCCACTTTTTTTTCCCAATGTCTTATTTTAGCCTAAGCACCTTGACAGCTAGCTTTTATGTTTTCAGTTATTTTACTTATTTTTTGTTCACTTTCTGATTTTTGTTTTATCTTCTGAAGTTCTCAGAATTCAGATCTTGCTTAGGCTTGTGCATGCTGGATTTATTTCTTTTGTGTTCGGTAATTTTTCATTGTGATCACATTATTTTAGGTAGGTCTCATTCTTTCTATGAGAATCCTTTGAGTCTGAGCTTTGGAAATGTCTAGGTGCTCCAGAACTCTCCATGGCTCATGACCAAGTTCTGTGCAATTTATCAGCTTAGAGTTTCCTAGACCACATTGTAGTATCTGACCATGGAGAAAATATGTGTGGGTTGATATTTTCTCTTTCCTTTTTTTTTTTTTTTTTTTTGTCAGATTCTCACTCTGTCATCCAGGCTAGAGTGTAGTGGCACGATATTGACTCACTGCAACCTCTGTCTCCTGAGTTCAAGCGATTCTCCTGCCTCAGCCTCCCAAGTAGCTGGGACTACAGGTATCCACCACCATATCTGACTAATATTTTTGTATTTCTAGTAGAGACGGGGTTTCACCATGTTGGGCAGGCTGGTCTTGATCTCCTGACCTCAGGTGACCCGCCTGCCTCGGTCTCCCATAGTGCTGGGATTACAGGGTTAAGCCACCAGGCCTGGCCAGAATTTTCAAGAGAGGTTTTCTGTTTGCTTGTTTTGCTTTTCTAGCAGAGCCCTGAAATAGATAAGATTCTTTGGCCTTTCTTGTTCTCTTCCTGTGTCTACTGTCAGTTTTTCCCTTCTGTCCTCTCTGCCTTATATGCTTTTCAAGGATCCCAGTTTTATGAGCTGGTTTCTTTCTCAACTTCTTTTTTTACATGGAGAGTGGCCTTATGTTCGTTCATCACACGGATACTAAAAACCAGCCCATAAGAGACCAAGATAGAATATTCCCCTTTCCCCAACCGACAAGACAGTCACACAGTATGCCTGAGTCCTACTCTCTGATTTTTAAATTCCTTTTTCTTTCTGGCTTCTAGAGATTACCTTCTAATTCCTGAAAGCTCAGCTAAGCATTTGAAAGGAGTTTGGCTATTTTTTATTAACTATTTCTAAAAGTTTGTATCGAGCGAATCTTCAAACTGCCTTGTTGCTAACTGGACACTCAGTAGTATTTCTTTTGAAATAGATTTCAGAACACCCTTCTGACCTGGAGACTAAATAATTTTATTAGTGAATAGTCATATATTACATGCCCAAGGTTGCAGAGTTTCAACTAATAGTCTATAGGATAATGCCACTAAATTTACCTCCACTCTAAGATTTGAAATTGAGCTTTTTGAGAATAAAATGAATAGAACAATGCATTTTTCCAGTGTACATTATGCAGTGCTGTCACATTATACAGAACCTGTGACATTAAGTAGACCAAACACAAAAACTCAAGATTTGTGTATTTTTCTCTATGTCCAAGAGTACTGCTGAGTAATTTAGAGTCATAGCAGATGGAATGAACCCATCGCATTTATCACACTTTATACTTTTAGCTAACCCAGGGTTTGGAAAATTCTTGTCTTTTTTTCCTTTATTTTTTTCTATATGTTCTCTTTTTGAGATAATCTGACAGGTGGCTAACAATGATTTAAATAGGACTTAATCTCAGCAGAAAAGAGAGGTGTAGCAACTCATCTTACTCAAACCCTGAAATGCTGCATGTTCTATTTGTTATGGTAACCCTCATGCCTGTGATGTAGGACTGGAGTCTCTAATGTGCCTTTAGTTGTCAGAAGTTGCAAGAAAGTTTCTTATTTCTCCATCCAGGGCAACCACTGTATACTTTTATTTTAAAATGGTTCTTCAAATAACTAAAAAAAACCCAACCCTTTGAAGAGTCAGCAGCAATTCAGTAATTAGTATGTTAAACATGTTAGCGTTATTCATTGCAGTGTAATTTTACTAACCTTCAAAGAGAATCTTCTATAGAGAATTCACTCATGAGTAGCTGAGTAGTAGTCACTCTAGCCAACTACATAAGTGAAGACCATGGGCAGGGAGGTTTTCTTGGTGGCTTTTTTCAACTGGCAATGAAGAGAAAAAAAGTATGGAAATGGAGAAGGAAGCACAAAGCTTTTTACCTTAAATAGAAATAGAATCTCATAAAATCCTAAAATAGTAGGATGGATAAATCAAAGTTAAACTGTGATAAGGTGCAACATATAACTAAGGATGGACAGAGCCAGACACAGATTCTGAGGCTTCTAACCCCCCAATTTTAGGGTATCTTTGAACACTAAATAAGTCACAAAATTTTTGAAGGCCGAGACTGCTTAATTTATTTTTATGTTCCTGTCATGTCCAAAAGAGTGCTTTATATACAGCAGTATCTTACTAAATTTGTTTAACTTAATAAATGAAAAGAAATAGTTGTATGGAGAAAGTGGCCAATTGTACTTTAATGTATTATAGCTTTATAGCTAGTCATTTTGATAGCTTTTCAATATTCTTGAATATATCTCTTTATTAATCAATATTTTATAGATTTGCCTAATTATGTTGATATATTAATATTACCTAAGATGTAATATTTATATTTCAAATACATTTAATAGGCTTGATAATCTGCTTTAATTTTAAAAATTAATTTTAATTTTAAGTTCCAGGGTATATGTACAAGATGTGCAGGTTTGTTACATAGATAAATATTCCTTCCTATTGTATGGTTGTACCCTTTAACACAGTTTTCTTCATCCTCCCTCCTATCTGCTCCCCCATTCATGCTTCCCAGTCTGTTTTCTGTCTTTGCACTCTCTACCTCCATGTGATCAAACTTTTTAGCTTCCGGATACAAATGGAAGCATATGACATTTTTTCTTTTGTGCCTGTCTTATTTCACTTAAGACAGTTAACCTCCAGTTCCATCTATGTTGCTACAAATGACATTATTTTCTTCTTTTTAACTAGCTAAATAGTATTCCATTATGTTTATATACTATATTTCTGTATCCATTCTTTCACTGACAAACACCTAGGTTGATTTTTTATCTTTGCTATTCTGAGTACTACTTCAATAAACATGAAAGTGCAGATATCCATTTGTAATATTACTTCTTTTCCCTTGGGTAGATACCCAGTAGTGGGATTGCTGGATTGAATGGTAATTCTATTTTTATATTTTTGAGAAAACTGCATGCTATTTTCATACTAGTTGTACTAGTTTACATTTCCACCAACAGTGTGTAAGAATTCTTTTTCCTCTGCATCTTCACCAACATCTGTTATTTTTTGTCTTTTTAGTAATAGCCATTTGGAGTGGGTTTCCATGATATCTCATTGTACTTTTGGTTTGCAATTCTCTGTTGATTAGTGACCGTGAACATTTTTCATATACCTGTTGGTCATTTGTATGTCTTCTTTTGAGAAATGTCTATTTCCTGCCTACTTTTTAATGGGATTATTTGTTTTTTTTTCCTGTTGTTTGAATTCCTTGTATATTCTTAATCTTAGTATTCTGTTGGATGAATAATTTGCAGATATTTTGCCCATTCAATAAGTTGTCTCTTCACTCTGTTGATTATTTCTTTTGTTGTGCAGAAGTTTTTTAGTTTAAGTACCATTTGTCAATTTTTGTTTTTGCAGCCTATATGTTTGAGGGCTTAGTCATAAATTCTTTGCTTAGATCAATGTTCAGGATCGTTTCTTTTTTCCTTGTATTTTTATATTTTGAGTCGTTAAGTCTTTAATTCATTCTGATTACAATCTTGTGTGTGGTGAAAGCTAGGGGTCCGGTTCCATTCTCTTCATGTGGCTATCCAATTTCCCAGTGTCGTTTGTTGAAGAGGGTGTCCTTTCCCCAAAGATCTTGGCTTTGTCAATGTCAGTTGACTATTAAGTATGTGGCTTTATTTCTCGGTTTTCTATTTTTTTTCCGATTCATCTACATATATATTTTTATATACCAGTACCATGCTATTTTGGTTACTGTAGCCTTGTAATACATTTTGAAGTCAGGTAATGTAATGCCTCCAGCTTTGTTCTTTTTGCTCTGGATTGCCTTGGCTGTTCAGGCTTTTTGTTTCATGTAAATTTTAGAAGTGTTTTCTCTAATTCTGTACAGAATAATGTCAGTATTTTAATAGTGACTGAACTGAATCTGCAGATTGCTTTGGGCAAGGTGGTCATTTTAATGATGCTGATTCTTTCAATTCGTGAACATGGGGTGATTTTCTATTTGTTTGTGTTGTCTTAAATTTCTGTCATCAGTGTTTTGTTATTTTTCTAGTAAAGATCTTTCACCTACTTGGTTAAATTTATTCGTATTTTTTTGGTAGCTCTTGTAAATGGGATTGTGTTCTTGATTTCTTACAGTGTTGACATTTGTATGTTGATTTTCTATTCTGCATCTTAATTGATTGATCAAATCTAAGAGTTTTTTGGTGAAGTCTTTAGTTTTTTTTTTCTTTTTTCTTTACATATAAGATTATATCACCAGCAAAAAGAAACAATTTGATTTCCTCTCTTCCAATTTAGATTCTTTTTATTTATTTCTCCTGCCTGGTTGCTCTGGCTAAAACGTTCCATACTATGCTGAGTGGAAGTAGTGAAAGTGGGCACTCCTGTCTTGTTCTAGTTCTTAGAGGAAAGACCTTCAAGTTTTTCCCATTTATTTAGTATGATGTTAGCTGTGGGTGTGTTGTCTGTGGTCTTTGTTGTTTTGAAGTGTGCTCCTTCTATGTCTAATTTGCTGACAGGTTTTATCATGAAAAAAAAGATGTACTTTTATCAGATGCTTTTTCTACATCTATTGAGATTGTCATATGGTTTTTGTCCTAAATTATGATTATGTAATGTGTCACACTTGTTGACTTGTGTATACAGAACCCTTCTTCCATCTATGGTATAAATCCTGCTTGATTGAGGTATGTTATTTTTTTTTGATGTACTGTTGTACATTTTCTGGTTTCTTGAGGCATGTCATGAGATTGTGAATTTGTAGCACTT
Source organism: Cheracebus regulus (assembly GCA_963574635.1). Taxonomy (NCBI): domain Eukaryota; kingdom Metazoa; phylum Chordata; class Mammalia; order Primates; family Pitheciidae; genus Cheracebus; species Cheracebus regulus. The sequence continues at coordinate 20,644 of CAUYQU010079511.1, read as the reverse complement.
CTACACTTTGATCTAGGGATTTATTGCTATAAATTCCCCTCAGCACTGCTTTTGCTGTATTCCACAGGTTTTGGTATGCTATTTTTTCATTTATTTTAAGAAACTCTTTGATTTTCATTTGAATTTCTTCATTGATTTCATGGTCATTCTTGAGCATGCTGTTTAATTTCTATGTATTTGTATAGTTTCCAAAGTTCCTCTGGGTATTGATTTCCAGTTTTATTTCATTGTGGTCTGAAATGATACTTGATATGGTTTTGATTTTTAAAAATTTGTTGAGACTATTTTGTGGCCGAATATGGTCTGTCCTAGAAAATGCCTCATATGTTCAGTTGTTGAATAGAATATTTTGTAAATGTCTGTTAGGTTCGTATAGTCTAAAATAGTTTACATCCAATTTTTCTTTGTTGATTTTTTATTCAGATGATTTGTCTGGTGCTGAGAGTGGGGTATTGAAGTACCCCACTAGTTTTGTATTGTAATCTAGCTCTCTTTTTAGTTCTAGCAATATTTACTTTATGAATCTGGGTGCTCTAGTCTTGGGTGCATATATATTCAGAATTTTTATATGTCATTTTGCTAGCTTAATCCATTTATTATTATATAATAACCACTTTGTCCTTTTTTTTTTAAAAGTATTTTTGACTTAAAATCTGTTTTATCTGATATAAGTATAGTGGCTCCTCCTCACTTTTAGTTTCCATTTGTGTGAGGTATTTTTTTTAGAATTCCTTTACTTTTAGGCTATATGTGTCTTTACTGGTAAAGTGAATTTCTTGTCAGCAGCATATAGTTAAATTGTATTTTTGAAATTCATTTAGGCATTCTATATATTGTAAGTGAATAATTAATTTATGTTCAAGGTTATTATTGATATTGCAGCTTCATTCCTGTCATATTGTTGTTTTCCTGTTGTTTTAAATATTCTTTGTTTCTTTTTCTCTTACTGTTTGTCATTGCCGTCTGGTTGATTTCTGTAGTGATACCATTTGAGTCCTTTCTTTTCCTTTTTTGTGTGATCATTTTACCAGTGGGTTTTATATTTTGTGTTTTCATGATAGTAAATGTTGTTATTTTGCTTTCAGGCACAGGACTACCATGAATATTTCTTGTAAGTCTGGTCTAGTGGTGATAAGTCTCCTAGTATTTGCCTTTCTGGTAAAGACAATTAGGAATAATAAATTTGCTGAATATGGTGTTCTTGGCTGACAGTTTTGTTTTGTTTTTTTAATTCTCTTCTGGCCCGTAAGAATTCTTCTGAGAAATCTACTGTTAGTCTGATGGGACTTCCTTTACAAGTGACTAGGGGCTTTCTCTTGCTGTTTTTAGAATTCACCGTTTATTTCCGACGTTAGTCTGACTATAATGTGCTGTGGAGAAAACTTTTTTTTCATTGTATCTGCATGGGAATCATTTAGCCTCTTCTATCTGAATGGCTAAATTTTTTGCTTGACTTGGGAAGTTTTCACATGTTATTTCTTTAATTAGGTTTTCTTATCTTTCCTCTGTTTTTTCCTTTTTGTCCTTGGGGGATACTGGTGATTTGTATATTTGGTTATTTTATGTTGTCTCAAATGTCATGAAGCCTCTGCTCATTCTGTTTTATTCTTTTTTCTTTATTTTTATCTGAATGGGTTATTTCTTTTATTTTTTATTTTTTCAACATTTATTTTAAGTTCCAGGCTACACATGCAGGATGTGGAGGTTTGTTACATAGGTAAACATGTGTCATGCTGTTTTGCTCCACAAACAAACGTGAATGGGTTACTTCAAAAGACCCGTCTTTAAGTTCTAAGATTCTTTTTTCTGACTGATCTAGTCTATTATTGAAGCTTTCAAGTATATGATGTATGTCCTTCAATGAATTCTTCATTCCTAAAATTTCTATTTGGTTCTTTTGAAAAATATCTATCTCTTTGGTAAAATTCTCATTTGTATTCTTAATTAAAAATTTTTTAGGTATTGTTTTTCAGAAGTCTCTTATATCTCATTGAGCTTCTTTAAAATCAATATTTTGCATTCTTTACCTGGCATTTTGAAGATTTCTTTTGATTGAGATTTACTGCTGGAGAATTATTGTGTATTTTTGGAAGTGTCATATTTCCTTCCTTTTTCATGTTTTCTGTGTCCTTATGTTGATACTTACCCATCTTGTGTAATAGTCACTTCTTCCTATTTTTGAATTTATTTTTGTAGGATAGAACTTTTCCTAAAGATAAATCTATGGTATTGGTTGAGTATAGCACTTTAGCTTTGTTTCTGGGTGTAACCAGTAGTGTAATCCCTTTGTGATTTCTCTGGCTACAAACAGTGATAGTGCTCTCTGTGATTTTCGCATAGGGTTGGGGTGCAGTCATTTATGGAGGTTGTAGTGAAGTTTTGGGGGACTGAGAAGCCACGTGGGCCAGTATTCAGGCCCTAGTGGTGACAATGGTGGGCTATGTGTGCCTGACTTTGAGCCCCAGGGCAGCATACACTGGCACCTGTATTGGCAGTTAATGGTGGGCCAATACCTGGGACTCCAGGTGGTTTGCCCAAGTACTGGTAGTGGCAGTGGTTGGCTGGGGGTGGTTGAGCAGGTTCTCGGGCCTCTAAGTAGCTAGCATAGTGTGTGCAATGGCAGTAGCAGTGGTGAGATGATCCTTTGAGTCCTAAGTGGTGGTGGTGGTGGCTGTGGTTTGTTTACCCCCAATAGCACCAGACAGTCCGCTCTTGGGCTCCCCAGCTCTCTGTGGCAGCAGTGCTGTAGTGCCATGTTGCAGGGGGTGAGGGACTTGCCTCACTCATGAGCCAAGGCAAGAAGGCTACTCTGCCAGTGGTGTCACAGTTGCCACTTACTACCTCAGACAGGTAGTCCTCTAACTCATCTGCCCCAGCCTTTGGCAGCAGCAGATTCGTGTGCGTGGAGGAAGGGTAGGGGTCCTGTTTCTTACCTGAGTGACCAGGCACAGAGACCACCCACTTGTGGGAGTGGATTTTACCCTTTGCTTGCAAAGGTAAGCACAGATTTTGGGTCGCCACTGGGGATGGGGTCGCTTGTCACGATTTTAGACAGACAGCTCTTGGGCTCTGGAAAGCACAGGCTTCTTTTTGCTTTGTCTTGGAGGCTTGGTGCACTTGTACGATCTCTTCTCCAGTGAGTAGCACTCCCTGTGGGCTAAAGAACCGAGGACACTGCAGCAGCACTGTTAGGATCAGCCAGCTCTGTGCTGCTGCAGCCCTCCTAGTAGACGCTGGGAAATGTCAGTGAGAGTTCCTGGGGTATGGAGATACGGGAGCTGTTGTTGTCATGGCAAGATGCAGTCCCGTGATGGATGCACTCCCAAAACAGCACTCTTTCAAGCTGTTCAAATATCGGGGTGGGGAGTAAGTGATGTGGTACATGTTTCCTATCTGGTGCAATGACTTGCAGGGTCTCCAAATTGCCACTCATACATGTATCAGTGTACATGTGGGTAGAGGAACTCTCCTGCAGTTCAGATGCCAGGAGTCCAAGCAGGAATGTGGGGCAACGAAACTCTCTTGCTAACTCTAACCCTGCAATACCGAGGCCTCTGGGGCTCCTGGTCAACCTCAGTTGAGCGTTCACTTGTTTGCTTCTCCTTCAGTGCCTCAGATGTTTCCTGTGAGTTCTTTGTTGAATTCTGATGTTCTTTACTATATGTTCTATTTGAGATAATTTTGGTTCTGCTTTCTGGAGAGGGTGGATGTCTGATGTCTCTAGTTAGCCATCTTGAATTAGAATCTAAGTTCCCATCTTCAACTTCATTTTTACTGTACCACCTCTGAGTGTATATGTTTGTTTATGTGTGTTATGTATGTGTTTAGCTATCCATTCATCTATCTAATTCATAGTTATCTATGACTTTACCCATATAATATAAGCAACAATTTATAAAACTATTAAACATTAAAGATAAACATTAAAAAGAAAAAAAGTAGATATATGAAAGGTCATTTAGAGAAACAGCAGAAATTTGACAGGAACTCATGATTGTTGCTATTGCTCAGATTATATTGGGCTCCATGTTTCACAAAGGACAAAGCACATATAATCTTGGCACAAAAACAAATATAGGAAATCCAGTGGATTAGATGGTATTTATTGAATAGTAATTATGGAAGCTACAAGTTATTCTGGAAAGACAATTGCAATAAATTCTGGAGGGAATCTGTCATTTGGATTTTTATGGAAGGGACACTGGGTAATGTGATAAGTGATGTGCCCAGTTATTTTGTAAAAGATACACACTTCTTTCACAAATGGAAGGCATTGTGTATTGACTATAAAAGCTGAGGTTATAACATGAAATGGTAACTGATAGAAGGCATTTTTCTAAAATCTGGATTACTGGAGTTGATGATCAACTCTAATTTATCATGTTTCTGATAATCAAACTTAATTCAGTAAGTTTCCTCCTGCTCCTTTGGTTCAAAGATGAGAGTTCCAATCAACTTCACTATCAAAGTTAATTCATGATTAAATGATGTAATCGGACTAAAGGGAGAATATTTTTCATTGTTTAATAAAAATAAATTCATAAGTTTTAGATACCAGACATTCAAATCTTGTGAATTATTTGGATGTCAATTTCAGCCTTACTGATGGAGGTAGGCTGTGAGAATAGTTATAAACAAAGCCATTACTATTTTAAAAATAGAGTTTAATCTCTTTACATGCTTGAGCAAATACTCAGAGAAGATTCTAGCATTCTGGACACACAATATAAAAGGAAACTTTTTTTTTTTTAACCTAAAAAAAAATGCAAGCCCTGGTATTACCAATTAGACACCTAAACCAGCAAAGAGCCATATAAGGCATCTGACTTTAGAAGCATGCCGTACCCTTTTTTTGTGCTCATGGACATGAATTGGCTCATGAGAAACAATGTTGTTTAACTATCAGCCTCAAAGTCAGATAAACCTAAATTCAAATCCTAGCTTCGTCATTTATTATCTGTGGGACCTTAGGCAAATGACTCTTTTAATTCTAAATTTTCTTATTTATAAAGTATATACAAGGGTGCTATGTGGTTCAGGATGCTATTGTGAGACTGATACGAGGCAATACACTTAGTACAATGCTAAGTATGCGGTGGGTGTTTAATACTATTATTTATAATTATGAAGTGAAAAGTATTCTTCCAGGTATCTGAGTGAATTGACCTATTTTAAAAAATATTCTCCAGGCCAGGCACGGTGGCTCACGCCTGTAATCCCAGCACTTTGGGAGGCCCAGGCGGGTGGATCACGAGGTCAAGAGATCAAGACTATTCTGGCCAACATGGTGAAACCTCGTCTCTACTAAAAATACAAAAATTAGCTGGGTGTGGTGGCGTGTGCCTGTAGTCCCAGCTACTGGGGAGGCTGAGAATTGGGAGAATTGCTTGAACCCGGCAGACGGAGGTTGCAGTGAGCCAAGATTGCGCCACTGCACTCCAGCCTGGCACCTGGCGACAGAGCGAGACTCTGTCTCAAAAAAAAAAAAAAGAAAGAAAAAGAAAAAGAAAAAAATTCTCCAATTTGGAAATTTTTGTATAATACAATACTTTTATTTTAACATGACTGATGCCAAACTGTTATTTCTGATAACAATTAGCCTGCAGGTCCAGCTGTTTCTTAATATTAACCTTAGCTGGTATTCATAAGTCCATTTCATCAGCATAAGATGGGATCTGCTAATTTTGTTGTTCTAAGGATCGGCCCACTTTCACATAAGATTTTGACTAAGTTTCTTAAAATACAGAAAAGAGGGATAAGACCACAACCTTTATCCTACTGACTTTAGAAACTCTTTGGATGCCAGCTAAGGTTTAAAAAGTATGGATGTTAGGCAGAATAGGTTTAGGTGGACAACTTCCATACGGAGGGCAGGTTTTATGTACTGTGTGTAAAAAGAACTCGTAAGTTCAGAAATATTGTTGTGCTGTAGTTAGGACTGAAGTTATTGTTTCATTCAAGCTGGTAAGCCTGTGTGTGTGTGTGTGTGTGTGTGTGTGTGTGTGTATGTATGTGTGTGTAAGGTAGACTGAAATGGAAGAATCTGGAGTCAGTATTTTTATGTATGGAGTAGTTATCCTTTGAAAGGATTGTTCGTAGGTCAGTTACCACTTCAGACCAGAACAGGAGATCTTTTCAGGACACTGAAATGGAGAGAAGGGGGATGTATATTTATGTTTTTCTTCTTTGGGGCATAAGCTATTTACAAGACTAATCCCTACTCACAGAGCCTTTCTGGTTCTATTTAAAATAACAAAGAGTGGTTGGGTGCAAGAGCTCATGCCTGTAATGCTAGCACTGTGGGAGGCTGACGTGGGCAGATTACTTGAGGTCAGGAGTTCGAAACCAGCCTGGACAACATGGTGAAACCCTGTATCTACTAAAAATACAAAAAAAAAAAAAAAAAAAATTAGCTGGCTGTGGTGGCGGGCACCTGTAATGTAGCTACTCAGGAGGTTGAGGCAGGAAAATCATTTGAACACGGGAGGCAGAGGTTGCAGTGAGCTGAGATCATGCCACTGTGTTCCAGCCTGGGTGACAGGGCAAGACTACATTTCAAACAAACAAACAAAAAAGAAGATGAAAGATTATATAATAATACAGCCAACATCAAACAAGGGTAGGAAAATTTAAAGTAACAATGATAGTAACAATATCATTCTAACTTAAAAACAATGACCAACCAGTCAAGCAACCAAACAGAAATCTCCACTAATGACCAAGAAATGCCCTTGTACAGATTGAAAATGGAAGAACAATCTTTCAAATGCACTGTGCATACAGTAGTAAAGCTGGTGTGTTCACAGTAGCCACCATAGAGTGAATTCTACTGGCGGGCAGCATGCTAGATGTTTTATAAACATTATTTGCAATCCTTGCCATCTTCAGTATCCACTGAGAGGAAAGGAGTTTGAATCCCATTTTACAGATGAAGATCAATGCCGCCAAGAGCAAGGTCCAATCTGGGGAAAAATGTTTCTGGGACTCCTGGAAACTGTGTAGCTTTTTCTTGAAAGGTACAACAGTCAAACCCACAGCTTGCCTTGTACCCCTGAACCTGGGAGTTTACATGGGCTTCCTTTCTCCTTGTCACTTGTCACCCTGATGGACAAAGTGAAATGCAGAAAGTTCTGCTGACTCATGCGCCTCTTGGTGTAGACCACGGGTTGGCAAACTAGAGCCCGCAGGCTGTATCCTGGCTGCCTCCTGTTTTTCTGTGGCCTGTGAGCTACGAATGGTTCTTATATTTTTAAATGATTGAAGAAAAGTCAAAAGAAGAATAGTATTGGATGATAGGTGATAATTATATGTAGTTCAGATTTCAATGTCCATAAACAAAGTTTTATCAGGGCACAGCCAAGCTCACTCGTTTACGTATTGTTTAGGCAGCTTTGGTGCTGCAATGGCAGTTGAAGAGTTGCAAGAGACCTGATGGCCCACAAAAACAAAAATATTTACTATTTGGCCTTTTCCAGAAAAAGAGTGCTGAGTCCTGTTGTAAGACTGTAAACTCACAGAAGCCAGAAACAAGGTATGCGGCAGACATTGGATCCCTGGAGTCCGGCACTATACCTACACAGTGCACTGCAAATAGAGTTGATGTAAATGAACACATGAGTAAACAAACGAATAAATGAATAATCCACCAAGTTTTCGAGAACTATCTTTTTTGATTTCCTTTGCAACTTATTTTTGTGAATCATCTGCCGGAACTGTTTCCCAGAAGCATGTAGGATTTGCTAACCTGAAGTTGTAGAGTTTATGTGGTGTTACCCGAAAGAGAATTGAAACGTACCTTGCACATAAAAGCAATCTTTCACCCTACTTGCCCTTCCAGCCTGCTAGCCCTTCCAGTCATATTCACATCACTTAAATGTCTTTCTGTGTTTTTATCAGATGATACTTTTTTTACAGATGGCCATTGCTGGAGTACATTTGTTTTCTCAGCGACAAGGGTATCATTTTTCTTTATTTTAAAAATCATGTTAGGCTCTGAGAGAGGACGAAGATGGGACAAAGAGAGAGGAGGTTAAAGGTTATGCAAGGTCCAAATCAAGGGCCCCGAGGCAGATGATGGAGAGGTGGGGGCTCCCAGGGGATCCTGGTAGATGCTGGGTGGGACTTGTGGAGGAGTGCGAGGGTCCTGGGTGCATGCATGCAGAAGGGAGACCAGGGACCATCAAGGGAAGGCTTTGATTGGTGATTAGCGAGAATTTTGCCTGGCACAACATGTCCTGTGGTCACAATGCTGAAGGACAGACAGAGATAGGTTCCAGGCCTGCGTGGCATCCACATGGATGATGGGTAAGCTGTGTTCTTGTCTCCAGCCTGTCACCTCTGTGCTATAGAATTCCTTCTCCAGATGTACGTGTTTGGTCCTAAGAGAGTGACTAAAACAAGGTAAAGGAGGGAAGAGAGGTGAAGGGCATATTAATGAGAGAGGTCTGCAATGTTTGCAGTGTGCAAGACATTTTTACCTGGGTTCTTGCTAATGACTCTTATTTTAAATCCTGTTTTGTCTCCCAGAGCTGCAAACAGCTGTCTGCACTGGAGTGCTTTGACACATTATTGTACTGTACACTAGGTTGCTCATTTAATCAGCTGTGGTGCTGCTCTTCACATAGAACATGTCACATTTGACAGATTTATCAAAAGACTGTGGGCTCTATTTTCCACAGCCCTGTGGAACCCTTTCCCATTAGTGATAGCAGGAGTGATGTTTATGCATGAAGAGAGACTGTTCAATTGGGCAATCGTAGCCCTCCATGGCAGGCAAAAGCGCAGCTTCCACTTATCAAGTGGGGCTAATAGGGGATATTCATATGCACTGGAGAATCAATTCTCTGTACATGGACCTCAACTACAAAAATAATTGCTACTCACTGGTGGTAAAGACCTCAGCGATGTCAGAGCCTTAATGGTGAGATTAATGTTCTACCGCTCCCAGGCTGGGCCATTTCTCTACAACCAGAAAAAAAAAATACATATTCCTGGCCTGAGAGCTTGGTGAGATGTTTTTCAGGTGAAATCCAGAGCTGTGCTGATTTGCTATGCTATTGAGTAAACCTTTTCTCTGTAGATAATTTACTCTTTGTAGACTTTAATTAGGTTGAAGCAACCAATGAATAGCTTGGAGTCCAGTCCCAGATTCCACTACCTAAATATACATGCTCTTTATGAGCTCAGTATTTTCAGCTTTGAAATAATGCAGCTGCATTAGGTGTTTTCTAAGTACTTTGCTCATGTAGCTGTTACACAGGTATCATGATATATTGAAAATAAGTTTGATATTTGTTTTTTCTTCCCTACCAGATTGTGATTGTATTTCTTAATTATCCCCAAAGCCTACCCCAATATATATTTATCTCAAGAGATATATATATCACAATATGGGTGGGCTTCATCTACTCAGTTGAAGATCTTAATCTAATACCAAGGCTAGGGCCTTGGTATATATTACACACACACACACACACACACACACAAGCACACCCCTTGATATACATAATGTTTTATGTATTATATATGAAACATATAACTATATATAATTACTTAAATTTATTGAGAGGCTCAATAAATACTTTACTGAAAATAAAATTTTATGCCCCTACAACTATAAATCACTTGAAGAATGATGAAATTCCTTAGAACAATATATTTATTCTCTTCCTTATATCAGCAAAATTTTCAAGAAAAAATTAATGCAATTGAATTTATTCCACAAGTATCATTGATATTATTTTACTCTATTATAAAGTATTCAATAAAGAAAGGCTTATTGGTAAAAACAGTTGAAGTTTCATACTTTTCTCCTTAACCAGGAAAGTTGGCTTCCAGTTTACTATAGGCAAGAGTAGTCAGAGGAGAATTCATAGATGAGACTAGGTGGAACTTGATTTGATCTGTGATGGATAGTTATGCTTAGTGAACAGGCAGAGAAAAATGGGGAAGTTATTGTGGACTGCAAGAAATTAAGAGCTACACAGCATGAATAGTATAGAGTCGGTAGAAGGAAGTGACATGTTGATTGTAGCTCAAGTTGCAGCTGGAGAATTGAAGGAAATAAGGTTAAGTGTGTTGGCCAGATGATAAGGGTCTCACTTGAAACTGAGGAATAATTTAGATTTATTGCAGCAACCACAAGATAGCCATAGGAATTAATAGTGCTTTCTGAAAAGTAGTGTCATAGTGAAAGCTGGCTTGGACACAAGGTACTTTAAAACATTCACCTGATTCAGAAAAACAGATGAAATCTGATACCTTTTTCTCTAACCAGGTAAGTTGGCTTCCTACCGCTGTAGAATAACTACATTCAAACTGATGTTTTAACTTCTGTTAATCAGTAGAATGTTTAGAAAAATTACACACATATGATACCAATTCATCATCTGACTGAGTCATTTTACTTTTTTCCTAAGTTCTCTCTGGTTTTTCAAATGTTTGGTTTTTGAGATGATTAATTTTATGTGTCAGATTGGCTAGACTATGGTGCCCAGATATTTCACCAATCTAGATGTTGCAATGAAGGTATTTTAAAAATGTGATTAATACCTATTCCTGGCCTGAGAATTTGGTGAGATGTTTTTCAGGTGAAATCCAGAGCTGTGCTGATTTGTTATGCTATTGAGTAAACCTTTTCTCTGTAGCTAATTTAAATCAGTCGAGTGCTCTGCTTCTCTCGAAGGCTACCGATTCAGGCGGAGGTTGCAGTGAGCCAGATACCGCCGCTGAACTCCAACCTGGGTGACAGAGCAAGACTCTGTCTCAAGCAAAGAAATTGGTAGAGTTTGAGTGAAGCAGAATACCAGCCACAGCATGGGTGGGCTTCATCTAATCAGCTGAAGGTCTTAAAGGAAATGAAGTTCCCTGAGAAGGAAGAAATTCTGCCTGGAGACTGCCTTTGGACACAAGCTGCAACATCAGCTCTTCCCTGGTTCTCAGGCCTGCTGGACGACTCTGCAGATTTTAGATATATCAGTCTCACAACCATATGAGGCAAATCCTGAAAATCAATCTCTCTCTCTCCACCCCCTTGTGCGTGTGCGCGCGTGCACACACACACACACACACACACACACACACATTCTTTCTCACACACCGTATTTGGTTTCTTGATACAGTATTTTGAAAAGACAGGTGATGAACTTGGAAGTCCCTGTGTCATGTCATGTTTTTCTGCCTTGGTCCCATTCCCTCTGTCTCAACCTTAATCTGCATGATGGAAGAGAATGTCTGTTTCTTCTACGTCCTTTCTGTTTTTCACTCCTGGAGTCTTAGAGAAAGACATTTCTATTTTGACGGTCTCTAGTATGACATAGGTTTGAAATACCACTTTCATGAAAGCAATATCCTTTTTCTTTCTTCTTTTAGTGGTAGTTTTTTGAAAAAAGTATCTTGACCTATTTCCACTTTCTTTTGCTGCCTTCTTCCCCTCACCTCCCTCTAGAACTCGCTTCATCTAGACACTTGGAAGTAGAATGGGTACTGTTTTGAAATACTGTTTTGATTATTCTTTTATTCTGGAGAATCATAGAAAGCTTGATTTCCCTGAAATAAGAGTAAAGACACATTCCTAGAGTCCGCTGCAGAGTAATCGCCTACCTTTTGGAAATAGTGTAAATAGATAATAAGTATGCTAAAATGAGAGCTGTTAGGCGGTTGATGCCAGCATTTGTAAACACTGGGCAGCTAGTTCTCTACTTAGGAGAACTATTTTTGCTTCAGTCTTCCTGCTCTGCTTTTGACCATATAAACTCATGCCTTGGATTTTGCTTGGAGCCATGTGTCTGATTACAGATAAAGAGGAACTGCTGGAAAGTAGGATATACTTTAGGTTTTTGCTTGTCATCTAATTATGCTCTTTTTTTTCCTGTGTATGTTTTGCAATTTTGAAGTTAATGCAAATTCACTGCAAAAAAAGACTTGAAAAATTAAACAGTGCCAGCCATAATTTAACAGCATATAAATAACAATTGTTAAGTTATAGTATGTATTCTTTGTGTGCGTGTGTGTATATGTGAGAGAGAGAGAGAGAGAGAGAGAGAGAGAGAGAGAGAGAGAGAGAGAAAATAGGTCTAAAGTGCTCTTTAGATAAATGTAATCTTGGCCAGGCACAGTGGCTCACGCCTGTATTCCCAGAACTTTTGGAGGCTGAGGCGGTGGATCACTTGAGGTCAGGAGTTCGAGACCAGCCTGGCCAACATGGTGAGACCCCATCTCTACTAAAAAGACAAAAATTACCTGCCTGTAATCCCAGCACTTTGGGAGGCTGAGGGGTGGGAATTGTTTGAACCTGGGAGATGGAAGTTGCAGTGAGCCGAGATGGTGACACTGCCCTCCAGCATGGGTGACAGAGCTAAACTCTGTCTCAAAAGAAAAAAAAAATTAGCTGGGCGTCCTAGCTCATGCCTGCAATCCCAGCTACTTGAGAGGCTGAGGCATGAGAATGACTGGAGCCTGGGAGACAGAGGTTGCAGTGAGCCGAGATTGTATCACTGCACCCCAGCCTGGGTGACAGAGAGAGACTTTGTCTCAAAAAAAAAGGTAATCTCACATTTCCCTCCTTGTCTCCCCCGCTTTTCTCTCTCTCTCTTTCTCTCCCTCCTTCCCTCCTTCCTTCCTTCCCTCTGTCCCTCCCTTCGTCCCTCCCTCCCTCCCTTCCTATCTTTCTTTCTCTCTCTCTCTCTCTTTCTCTCTTTCTTCTCTTTCTTTTTTGGACAGAGTATTACTCTGTCACCCAGGCTGGAATGCAGTGGCACACCATGGCTCACTGCAGCCTCAACCTCCTGAGCTGAAGGGATTCTCCTGCCTCAGCCTCCCAAGTAGCTGGGATTACAGGTGAAAGCCACCATGACTGGCTAATTTTTAAATTTTTTGTAGAGACAGGGTCTCACTATGTACCCAGGTTGGTCTTAAACTACTGGGGTCAAGTGATCCTCCTGTTTTGGCCTCTCAAAGTGCTGAGATTACAGGTGTGAGCCACTGCGTTCAGCCTTTTGCATTTCTTAACATTGGGTAAAATCAAGTTTCATCTGACTGCGTTTTTGTCCATTTGTTGCAGTTTACTCTTACTTTTAGTGCCTTGCTCCTCCTTTCTTAGGCTAGAACAGATCGACAGCATTTCCACAGTCCAAGAAGTCAGGGTGAGCCTCTGCTCTGCAGTTTATCTAGTGAACTGGAAACTGTGCCTCCCAGTCCCCGTGCCCCATTCCACATGGGGACCTGCTGCGGTTCCCACATCCATGGAGCTTGATATTCTGCCTCCAGGGTCCCTCCCATGCAGTGCTGTTTGGAGGTGTCGACCTCCAGCTTGCCTTTCAAGAACTTCTATGATTTGGATTGTCTCACCAAGACCACACTAGGGATTGAAATTTGATCCCCAGCGTGGTGGTGTTGGGAAGTGGGGACCAGTAGTGGGTGTTTTGATCATAGGGGATAGATTCCTCACTAATGGCTTAGCATTGTTCTCTTGACAACGAGTTCTTACTCTGTGAAACTAGACTAGTTCTCTTGGGAGTAGATTAGCTCCTGAGTCAGTGCATTGTTTTAAAGCCAGGATGCCCTTTGGGTTTTACCTCTTTGAATGTGTTTGCTTCTCTTTGATGGTCTCTGTCATGTCTTGACTCAGCAAGAGAGCCCTCACCAGAAGCCAGGACCATGCCCTTGATCTTCCCAACCTATAGGACCATGAGCAAAATAAACCCCTTTTCTTTGTAAATTTCCCAGGTTTGGATATTCTTTTCTGGCAACACAAAACAGATTCAGACAAGGACACTTAAGCTTGCCGTCTGGGCTCTCTCATTGAAGGTATTTGCAACCTTCTTATTCATTCTTCCCTCACATTCCTGAGGAATTTCTCTGCTCTTCTAATTGCTGATTCGTTCATCCCAAATCAGGCCACATTCTCCTTCAGCCCTCAGAAATACTCAACCTGTATTTCCAAGTCATTTGAATCATAGTATTTAAAAACTCACCTAAACAACTTCCTCTTTGAAATGGCCAGATTCCAGGCCCTTATATCCAGCACAGTCCATTTAACTTTCCAGGAGCTAAGACAGTTCCAGTCTTGACATATAATACCTGAAAACTCATCCTCCAAGTATGCACACGAAGCTTCATCTAAAAGCAGCAGAAGAAAACAGATTTGAGTTTTCGTATACTATTGCAACAAATGCCCAACACCTGCCAAAAGACAAAATTACAAGTTAAAGATCTAATTGGCTTTTATTTGACATCCTCAATCTGGGCGGCATTTCATATAAAATAGAATGTGTGTTCTGCAGAGTATGACAGAAGAGTTGGGTTTTGTAAGAGGGGAACAAGGAAACGACACAATTTTTTGCAATTCTGTTATCAAGGAAAAAGTGGATTGGTTAACATCTCCTTACTTCAGTTTATCTATCTCGTAAGGGTTAAAGCTTAAGGGACTTCCTTCTTAAACTAACTCAGATTGACTGGGCTCATTCCAGTTGGTGGTTATGAGTATCCTGACAATGTGACTTTGCAACTCTGTTATCAAGAGGAAAAAAACTGGTCTGTTTGGTAATCTATCTGATTTCTTAAAGTTTCCCCAATTTGATTATGTGTCACTTAGCACAAGTGACTCCATTTTGATTTGGTCTAGTCTGTAGGAGTGTAATGCAGGCGCTCAGCCCAAAACAATGGCTTCCCATAAAATTTGTTTAACATGCGTCAACTTATTACACATAAGTAAAACATAATTGGGATGATATTATAAATTCAAGTTTGTAACTATTTTTTTCTTTTTTATTTTTAAGCTAAAATTAGGACTATTTTGCCATGAAACTTTTCCTCAATTAGCATTGGTTAAAAGAAGTGGGCAGGGTGTTAGTTGTTATATGTCCATCTGGCTTATGTTCTTCGATTAGGTTATCTCAAATGATTTATAAAGAGATAATATAAATTCCTTAGGTGAAACACCCAAGTCTTACTAGACAACCCGGAAAAGGCTAGGTTTTCTGTTTCTGAGCTCTGCAGGAATCAATTTAGAATCCTCACCTTGAGCTTTGCTTAACCGTTGGTGTAGTGTTGGATTATTCTACTTATTCACAAACAAAAGAAGTTGCATCAAAGCAGTCTGCGTTTGTTTTTCCTTTTTCCTGTTCTGTGGTGGATTAATGATGGTAGCCTATTTTTGATCACTACCCTTTGAGAATTAAACTTATTTTCTCAACCCTTGAATCTCACTGGTACTGTGACAGCTTAACCAATAAAATATGGCTAAGTGATACTGTGGCAATCCTGAGTCTAGCTTTCTGGAAGATTCTGAGGGAGAAGAAATGAAAGCTGCCAATCTTCATTTCTTCTCCCTTAGAATGCGTGCTTTTGGTCCACCCGCTTGGAACATAGCCCCCATGGCTGTGAGATGCTCATGTCTCCCAGGGAGAAACCCCCTGCAAGACTCCTAGCAGGCTGCCCATCTAAGCTGTCAGCCAATAGCCAGTGTTGGTTGCCAGTCATGGGAGGGAGTCCACTTGGTGGTTTGGGACCATCTGAGTGCTTGGGTAACCACAAATCAGCCAGTATCAGAACTGCCTAGTCAATGTGTAGAATCCCAAATGATAATAAAACATTTGTTGTGTTAACCCAATAGCTTTTGGAGTAGTTTGTTAGAAAGGAATTTGTTTATTTGGTAAGGGAAATATATGCTTTTGGTTTCTATTGCTCTAGGGCCATAGGTGTAGTTAATTATCTTTAGCCTCACACCAGGTCCATTATTGGTTTCAATGTAGTGGAGTTATCTTACTTAACAAAGACTAGTTCAGCTCTAAATATATAAATATATATATTTCGAGGGCTTACTTTGTACCAGGCATAATGTTAAATTTTGGGGATAAGCAAGACAAAGTCCAAGTCAGCAAGAGGCAGAGAGTTGAACAGAGCATTTGTATGTAAATGAGTAATTACGACCAGATCTATTACAGAGATTTTTTATTTCACAAGTATTTGAACATCTATTACATGCCTGGTATCATGCAAGGCATTGGGAACAGATAAAAATAAAATTATTGTTTTGGAGTAATTTATCAACTAGTTGGGAAGACATTAAAAATAGATATTGTTAATGTAATGTGGCCATTGTTAGATCTGAAGCATATAGTTGTTGGTAACTTAATGATATTATGTGTAAATTACCTAGCATAGATTGTCATATAAAAGATAGTAAAAGCATTTCACCTTCATTCCTCTTCCCTTGGTGGTTGAGCCAACTGTGTATTCCAGAGATGGCTCCAGCAATAACTTCCAACCCATATACTCTTTGACAATGTGACTTTGCAACTCTGTTATCAAGAGGAAGAGTCTCATTGCACTCCCTTTGAAACTGGGCTGCCTTTCAGAATTTGCTTGTAGCCGGTGGAATTTGGGGAAAGTGATACTGTAGACCTTCTGAGGCTAGGCAGGAAAAAACCAAGTACTATCAGCCTTGGTCTCCTAGAAGACTCATTTTTCAGATGCTCCATCTCAGAAAGCTTTTTCTGGAGCACAGCTGCCATGCTGGGAGAAATTCAAGTCATGTGGAAAGACTATGTGCAGGCATGCTGCCTGACGGTCCAAGCTGGGCTCAGGCACTTCCTAGAAGACACTTCCTACAATAAAAGACTGTGAGTGAAGAAGCTTCCAGGTGATTGCAGCCCCTGACTGGTTGAGTCACCTTCAACCCACCAGAGCCTTCCAAGCTGAGGCCCCGGATGCCCTGGACCACATGTAAGCCTCCCCACTGCCCCCTGTTCACAATCCCAACCCACAGAACCTGTGAGCATAATGGTTGCTATTTTATGTCACTGAGTTTAGAGTGGTTTTTTGCACAGGAATAGATAATTAGAACAGATGCAGTTCAAGAGGGAACTACTTTATAATGAATCAGTTGATTGATTGAGGTGGAGTTTCCCTCTTCTTGCCCAGGCTGGAGTGCAATGGTGTGACCTCGGCTCACTGCAACCTCCACCTCCAAGGTTCAAGTGATTCTCCTGCCTCAGCCTCCCGAGTAGCTGGGATTACAGGCGCTTGCCACCATGCCTGGCTAATTTTTGTATTTTTGGTAGAGATGGGGTTTGCCATGTTGGCCAGGCTGGTCTTGAACTACTGACCTCAGGTGATCTGCCTGCCTTGGCCTCCCAAAGTGCTGGGATTACAGGTGTGAGCCAGTGTGTCCAGACGAGTCATATTATTTTGAATAGTGTCTTTGCTGAGGCTCCAGTATTCCTGCATACCGGTCTTTCAGTTAACTTGGAAACTGAGAAAAAATTTACTCATTAACTAATTTCTGAATTGAGATCACAGTGTTTGGGGAGCTTATCCCTGACTAAAATACTTTTTCATCATGTATAAAATTATGGGTCTACTTGCTTGAGGAATATTTCATTTCTTTGGATAGGAACTACTTCTCTTTATCTTCAGGTTTAGTGCAAATGTAAGTGTTGGAAGACTTATTTATTTAATATTCATATAATAAATTTGTGAGAGAAAACATTTTTGTAAATGACGAGGGGGAGACTATGACTTGGTATATGTGAAGACACTGGCTACCTCAAATACAATGTGTTTTGTGGGTTTTATCACTGATTATCATTTATAAGAAGAATTTGTTTATATGCAGAGGATTGGGGAAAGATGAGATATTAAACTGTAAAGTTCTCTTCCATTTTATTCATTAGTCTTAGGACTTATGAACAGTTAAACCATGTACAGTTTGAAGAATGGCAACTTGAAAATTGTCTAAGGAAGATATTCATTTTAATTATGTGAATTGAAAGAGGCACTTTTTTTTTCTATTTTTCTATCTTGCAGTAATTGAGAAATCATTAAAAATTGGAACACAGTTCCGTTACATTTACAGAGGGAAAAAAGAGACTGTGTTAATATCCAAAACATTTTCTTTCTTAGACTATAGTCTTGACAGATGAGATAATTAAATCTGAGTCTCTGTAGTGGTAAAATAGGTGACATAGAAAGAAAACAAGGAGGTGCACTATATGGTTAATTAATGGATGCCAATTATATATTAAAATTGACTGTGTCCTCAGAAAGCGAGAGAACTAGTTAGAAAAGGCAGAGCTGGAGGTTGAGGAGACACCATGCCTCTAAGCTTGCAGGTGCCACCTCTTCATAGCCACGTGCTGCGGGGCCTGGACAGAGAGACAGAACCCAGAAAACACACTGGGTACATTGCACACCGGAAACCCACAGTTCTGACAGTGAAAGTCTGTTTGTAGAGAAAGCATGCTTCTTAATTTCCCACTTCCCGATTCTTTGCAAACTTCCTAGAATGAAAGGAGTTGATGGGCAAGAGGGAAGCACGAGGTCTGGGAACTCTTTCAGGTCTCAGACTTCATAGCATCAACCTTATTGCTTCCTATCCCAATATGCAGATTTCCCTGTCATTTTCTTTTAGACCCTTCTGCTTGACAAATACGCATTTTTTCTAAGAACCTCTCAGAATTTACCTGAATTGCCTAATAGCATTTTCCCCCCCATAGAGACAGGATCATACTCTGTTGACCAGGCTGGAGTACAGTGGTGTGATCATAGTCACTGCAGTCTGGAACTCCTGGGCTGCAGCAATCCTCCTGCCTCTGCCTCATGAGTAGCTCAGAGTACAGACACTCACCACCATACCGGGCTAATTAAAAAAAATTTTTTTGTAGAGACAGGGTGTCACCTTGTTGTCCAGGCTGGTCTCAAACTTTTGGCCTTAAGTGATCCTCCCGCCTCAGCCTCCCAGAGTGTTGGGATTACAGGTGTGAAGCTAATCACAGAGGTAAGAGAACACTGGAGTGTAAAGTTAGCTCCATGATTGTTGCCTCTGTCACCTGTTGAGACAGTTCATTGCTGAACTGTCTCAGCTCCTTCTAAATGAAGAGATAAATGGAAGATGTCGCCTGAGGCAAGAAAAGTAAATCTATTTAGAATTAATTCATGCCAAAAGTGAGTAGGAATAGGTTTACATTTTTCTATGTATCTATCCTTTTGGGATATACACATATATTAAAAGTAATTCAAAAATTAAATATCCTCAGGATTTTTTTTCTAACAAATCAAAGGAAGTTTTCATTTAATGTGGAATTTAGATTATTTTTAAGCAAGTAATACACCTCTAAGTATTGGTATGTGAGAATACACATTTGCAATATTTTTGTTCCATTAAATTTTTTTTGAGCTAGCTTGATTGTCAGTTCAGTCACCGAGCTTCATGAAGCTTTGCTAATTTTGTGAAATTTGGAATAGTGTTTTGCCACGTTAGAGATAATCCCTGAAAGCTTCCTTCTTGCAGATGGCAATAAATCATTCTTTCCACTAAAAGCCTCGATGTCATTTGAAATTTATTACACAGAGCGGGTAGTGGACTTAAAAGCCATTTCACGTGTCTTATTGCTTCAATCATCTAATTTATGGATTTCAGCTGCCACTGTAGTTGGAAAAAGTATTTTCCTTTCCCTGATCAATATGAGTCTGCTTTTGCATTCATTCCTCACTAGCCTTCCAGGCCTGATTTCATCCACTGCCTCTCCTGGATTTTGTGGGTTCTGCAGTCATTCTCCAGTTTCCATCATTCAAGAAAATGCAGGTAGGAAATGGAAAGACAGTGCCAACAAGGCTGATGTAGATTGACTAAGCTTTCCCAGCTCTTAGCTGCACTTGTCAAAAGATATCTTAGTTATTATTAGTTGAGCAATCTTGCCCTAGGGAAGAAGCTGTCAGAAACTCCTGTGTTTAATATGTACATCTCTGGCTTCATGGAGAGAGTATGAAGGAAGCCGATTAAACACAGATGAGCTAAGCCTAAGTAACACACACTTAACACAAAGAAGGATAAGGAATTGATACTCTTTAATGCTGTATTGGAGGCGGGATTTTTTTTTCTCTTGCAATGAAAATGAATCTCTGTTCCCAAGTGTCAGTCATTCTCATCACCGTGGTGAAAGATAGTATTAATGGGTTGATAAAGTGAAGACGAAAGTAGGAAAGTAATAGTCTTTTTCTCCTGGGTCTCATGTGAAAAGCACACTTGCGTGGATATGACGACTGAGCCCCTGCTGTGGCCAGGTCATAGACTCTGTCTCCGCCACCAGGATGTTTGTAAAAGGTACTGTTGTATTCTCTGATTTCAATGTAAAAAACGAGATTTGCACCGAAATATTCTTATCCTGAGTTACCATAATTATGTCTTAGCCCCATTGACCTTACATTTCAATTTGTTCAACCTCATGGGGAAATTCAAAATTTATTCAAAGCCTATCACATGCAAGAGATTAAAAGACAATTCCCGCCTATACTCTCTCATGTACAAATTCTTAGTCAGCATTCGGAAGGAAACACTGGTTTGCCTTTTGTACCCACACGCTGTTTTCTTTGCTGCTCTTTTAACCTGCCCTAGTGGGTCTCATCTGGGTACCACTCCTCCTCTATTCTCCTGTGGCAAAACTCTTGGTTGCCTCCAAAGCAGCTATTTCTTTTTCTTTTCTTTTTTTTTTTTAGGCTTTTTTTTTTTTATTGCATTTTAGGTTTTGGGGTACATGTGAAGAACATACAATATTGTTGCATAGGTACACACGTGGCAGTGTACTTTGTTGCCTTCCTCCCCCTCACCTATATCTGGCATTTCTCCCCATGCTATCTCCCCCCA